>JASCZW010004543.1:0-53783 GCA_034211315.2 Aedes japonicus | reverse complement strand
GTCTGTGACTGTCTTTCACGTCGGATAAACCACTAACTGCTTTCTCTTGTCTGGGGAGTAGCACTTTTTGAGGGATAAGCAGGGTACATTAGTCATGTTCAATCAGCCATATTATTTATAAAATCAGATACAAATTATGATGGGTGATGCGACTTTCCGTGAGGGTCCTGAGAGTTTTGAGAAATTTAAGTTTGAATCTTACTTCTCCTCTTTATTTACAAATTAAGATACGTTTGTTTGAAAAAGTACCCGAGAATTGGAGAAAATCCAAGAAACGAGTGCAAATAAGGTAAATGCACCGGTTTTGGTCAAAGTTTCTAATTTTGTACATTTTGAGAGAGGAATGAATAACATCCCCATTTTGAGGATTTCTAACATCAATCTTAATACAACTTCAGTAACCTGTAAATAAACGTGAAATACATGGCCAAAATAGGAATATGACAATGCGTTTACCTTAACAAGCCAACTTCCGTGTGGAGTCAAACTACATGCAATACCAAAACCGGTACAATTTTTATGGGGGTAGAGCAACGCAGTAGTCATGGTCGCTGGCCACATCACGGGCAGTTGCGATAGCTTGTCTATTCATGAACAATAGATAGGTACTTTTTTTGGTTTCCATGTAAATCTCATGGCTCGTTATGTAATTCTCATGTGATCGAAGGTAACGATTTATGAGTTTTGGTCCAAGTCAGAATCCGCCCAGTTCCCCTAAGCTACCCGGAACGTGTCCGGATGTTCCCAGAGTATGTTTTATGGGGCACTTGCTATATTAATTTATTAATCTATTTAGTTAGTCGACAGCTAGGGTAAAGAACGGCTTCAGCTAAAAGGGACTCTATTCCAAGCACGGGGTAAACGAAAACTTACAAAGTTCATTTTTTGAGGCATGGTGCTTCTTCTAGTAAACCATCATACTGTACCCTATATGTCTACCCTATATTTACGATTTTTTTCCTAAGGTCTGTATCCACAATAAACCGGACACCTTGAAGCTTAAGTAAAACACAAATTTGGCATTATATTTCCCAATAATATTCCCCCAATCGAAATTGGAATACCGCTCCAGCGTTTGCGAGTCTTCTTTCTTCTTCCTTAGCGTTTCAAGCTTATTGCTTTCACAATTAGCTGATTGCTTGATCTAAATATTGTACATGTACTAAACGCACTTCTACAGTTAAACGGCGTACCACATCAAGTTGAGCCATGCTGTAGAAAATAACCTAGTCGACCGATCCTTTTCAAACTTTCAGACAATAAAATTTAACCCATTAGTGAGCTTTAGGCATATTTATTTCAGTCAAATTCAATACCATAACCGTACACTCTCACCTTACGCTAAACTCCACTCGTTAGGTTCTGTACAACATCTGGCTGCAGCTTCTTCTGTACGGAAACCTACTTTTTCTTCATGTCCTCCTCAGATTTGACCTCCTTGAGATGCTTCCGTAGTGCTTGCATCAGAATAGCTAAGTATTTTACGATCGGCCTTAGCTTCGATGCGTTGGGGGGTTCATGTCCTTGGGAACTAAAATGACTTCGTTGGCTTCCTACCACTCCATGACAACATTTGAATAGTGGCACGAAGCTAGATACGACCAGAAGATCGTAGGACCCTCATGTTGCTTCAACAGAGGAATCAGATGCTTCCAGACACTCCTTGTGGTAGATCTCCTTGTGTACAGGCCCGGTAGTCACGAACGGCGCACTCCTTTTGCCACATGAGCAGATCGCTTGCCAAATCATGTATTTCTTGGCAAACGTTGAAAGTTTTCGGAACATCAAACTTGTGCTGGGCGGTGAAGAACAGTAGTCCCAAAAGCTGCCGGAAGTTCGCCTTGACGTAAGTCTCATCATCCATGATGAGACAAGTAAGGCTTCGTCAGCATCTGGGTGTACAGTTTCTGGGCCCGTTAATTTCCCAACGTATTTTGCCATTCGCAACGATTTGAAACCTTCTGCACTTTGTACGTATGCAGTCCTTCCCGGTCCTTGGCTCTCTGAAAGAAAGACTTGGACAGATTCAACTTTATGGCCACATCTCTGACCGAAGCTCCTTAAATTCTTTCATGAAACGCTTGTGATCCTGATCACTAATCGAACATCAATAGGGTATTATAGGGGTATGTGTTTTATAACATTGTTCGATAGTAAATATAATAATATACCGGCAGTTAATTTTTTTTTAAATTCTGACAAGTGTAGCTATTGAAAAAACAATTTCAAAATATTATGAAATAAATTTGAATGCAAGACAACACCATCCTATTTCACCATGAAACATGCTACAAAAAAACAGACTACCTATACCAACGAACCAACCATTGATTTCTAGCATACATAAGTTGACATTTATGTCATAATGAGAACCGTTTGTAAGTGCCGGGAGCCCCAGTTACTGAAAATAAATGTCACTTTGTGAAACTGCATGTCGGTTTGTGAAAATAAAAAATGATTAGATTTTTCTTGTTTAAAAATCGAGAAAAAATATTTGAGATTCATAAAAAATATTTTTGTGCTAGGAAGAACACCCATCATCGATACAGATGGAAAAAACATTTTTTTTTAAATTGAAACCCCCTATTCTGACAGCTTTTCTTCTTCCCTTTGATGGCCAGAGTTTCGAAGTAACGTGTTTTCACACGACTCACGTTTCCGAGTTGTTTTTCGATGTCCCGATGAGAGAGTTGAGGGTTTTCCAGGTGCTTAGGCAAAATCAAATTCGCGACGTTGCTTTTCGGGTGACACCATTTTTTTCAATTCAAATTCAAAAAACAGACAGTGGTAAAATACACAACAACAAAAACACTTTAAACTTCCTCCACCTGAGTTTTAGAGAGAAATTACCCAATGGGTAAATTTCTAAAGCGTTTTTTCCGTGATGCAATTTGATGTGGGACACCCTTTATTAATTAAGAACTTTCGATGCCAGGTACCATTTTTGCATTAGTATGGTTGTGTGCCAAGTGCAATCATCATACCCTATGCCTAGGGAGTCAAAAAAAATCCCTCACGGAAAATTCGTACACTCGACCGGGAATCGAACTTAGCCACCTCAGACGTTGTGTTTCCGCAGTAACACCCTAAGATCATAATTAGTAGTAGTAACTTGATTATGACTTAGCAAGCCAGATTTATGTTATCTCAAACGAATGGCAACAAGTTTGCTACTAGGATTACTTTTTAGCTGCGCCTTTACCGAGTGAGCTAAGGAAAGCTCCAAGCGTTTGCGAGTCTTTCCGTCTCCGGAACATCAGACCATGATTCATGGTTTCCTTCAGATAGTGAAGAATGCACTTCAGATGACTTCAGTGTATGCCAGTGGGTGTTGGCTGTAAAAATGGTCAACTGCATTGATGTTGGGTCTTGATGAGAACGGTACCTCGAACACCTCATCAATGCACGACACGGTTGAGCTATAAAAGGTTGATCTTTACACCGTTCCAATTTGAGATTCAGTTCCAGTTGTTGGTTTTTGCATTCACTTATGACAAAGCGTCGCAGCAGGTCTCCGACGTGGGTTGGCGTATCTTCAATAATCCTCTTTCTTGATCTTGGCCAATTTTCCGCCATCTCGCCAACATCGATCATATCAAATCTTGAAGATAGCATCGTCTCATTTCAACGATTAAATTCGTTGAAACTCAGAATTTCATTAGTTATTTCAACGGTCGCAGCTACATAGCTCCCTCTACTGGAGGTGAGAGGAGAACGATGTATCTCCTCTCACGCCCATTAGAGGGAGCTATGTAACTGCGACCGTTGAAATCATGACCGTTGAAACAACTAATAATGTTGGAACCCTTCAACCATTGTCATCGGGCTCTCCACGAACGATTCGGCATTCCGCACAAACGTCATTAAGTTATTGTGATCACTGGAAACACCTGATAAATATTCAACTACATTAGTTAACTTACAAAAGCCGGTAATAAAGTCTGAACACTTTGCGGGAAGCCGGCGCTCCGGTTCGCTGCGCCTCGCGATCACTTCTACTGGTTAGTTAACTTGTTTTGGTTGCAATGAGATCACGCCATATATTTTGTCGTCAACCTTTCGTTTGATATCAGGGAATTTCCCAATTCCTCTTGTTTTTCTTCGGATTGATCACATTTACAGGCTCTTCAGATGCGGAGTGAGCTTTCAGTACTGCATGGTCTTCTGAAGCTTCCAACTCAGCGTTATTTCTGTACAATGCCCGGTTGGACATTTGTTGTTTCTCAGCACCACGACTCTTCTTCTTGAATGCCACATCTCTTGATATGAAGATCTTACGCAAGTCCCAAATTCGATAGCTATTCGTCATATAGGCAACCATCATGATCTTCTCCGATCGCGCATTCTACTTACTACGCTTCTTATTTATACATGGTTATTCTTATCAATTTAGGGCTTCTATCCATACCATAACAAGTTGGCTGATAAGTCCCCGGTCTGACACATAGATGGCGTCGCTAGTATTAAATGCATATTATTTTTATATAGTACCAACCTTCAAATGATTCGTGTCAAAATTTGACGTCTGTAAGTCAATTAGTTTGTGAGATAGAGCAACTTTTGTTATTGTGAAAAAAATGGAAAAAAAGGAATTTCGTGTTTTGATAAAATACTGTTTTCTGAAGGGAAAAAATACAGTGGAAGCCAAAAGTTGGCTTGATAATGAGTTTCCGGACTCTGCCCCAGGGAAGTCAACAATAATTGATTGGTATGCAAAATTCAAGCGTGGTGAAATGAGCACGGAGGACGGTGAACGCAGTGGACGCCCGAAAGAGGTGGTTACCGACGAAAACATCAAAAAAATCCACAAAATGATTTTGAATGACCGTAAAATGAAGTTGATCGAGATAGCAGAGGCCTTAAAGATATCAAAGGAACGTGTTGGTCATATCATTCATCAATATTTGGATATGCGGAAGCTCTGTGCAAAATGGGTGCCGCGCGAGCTCACATTTGACCAAAAACACCAACGTGTTGATGATTCTGAGCTGTGTTTGCAGCTGTTAACTCGTAATACACCCGAGTTTTTGCGTCGATATGTGACAATGGATGAAACATGGCTCCATCACTACACTCCTGAGTCCAATCGACAGTCGGCTGAGTGGACAGCGACCGGTGAACCGGCTCCGAAGCGTGGAAAGACTCAAAAGTCCGCTGGCAAAGTAATGGCCTCTGTTTTTTGGGATGCGCATGGAATAATTTTTATCGATTATCTTGAGAAGGGAAAACCATCAACAGTGACTATTATATGGCGTTATTGGAGCGTTTGAAGGTCGAAATCGCGGCAAAACGGCCCCATATGAAGAAGAAAAAAGTGTTGTTCCACCAAGACAACGCACCGTGCCACAAGTCATTGAGAACGATGGCAAAAATTCATGAATTGGGCTTCGAATTGCTTCCCCACCCACCGTATTCTCCAGATCTGGCCCCCAGCGACTTTTTCTTGTTCTCAGACCTCAAAAGGATGCTCGCAGGGAAAAAAATTGGCTGCAATGAAGAGGTGATCGCCGAAACTGAGGCCTATTTTGAGGCAAAACCGAAGGAGTACTACCAAAATGGTATCAAAAAATTGGAAGGTCGTTATAATCGTTGTATCGCTCTTGAAGGGAACTATGTTGAATAATAAAAACGAATTTTGACAAAAAAATGTGTTTTTCTTTGTTAGACCGGGGACTTATCAGCCAACCTGTTACTTTAAATGTTTTGTTCTCACGTTTTCTTCTGGCCCGTGCATAGCATTCTTTAAATTTTGCGCGCCCTTCAGTTCCGGACCACGCAGATCATCCGCAACCTCTTTCACCGTCCCCGCATAATCCGCTGTATTTGCTCGGCCATATTTCGCAATTGTCATACGAAAAAAAAAAATTTGGACGGGTTTCAAGCAGTTTATTCAACACCTGGGACATTTGATAAAGCTGTATGCAATCTATAATTAGAACTGCCAATATTTAGACGATGATCCCTCTACTTACTTCTGATCTATCCAAATATACCTTCAGAAACGAGCATTTGCCTCAGAAAATGTCATAGCTATGGAATAAAGTTTCCAATTGCAAAGACTTATTAAAAGCTTGCGGATTGCTTTCTGACCATGAAAAAGCTTTCTTCAGATTCGCAATCTGTACATAAACTAACAATATTATATGAGTGCGATTTTCGACAAACGTCAATTTCCTGAACCCGCTCCTTCCTTTTACCCTTCCGCTCTCGAAAACAATCAACCAAAACATGTCGATTGCTATGATCACAAACTCGTCTACTAGCAAGTTATGAGACAGATGTACACGACCAAACTTTTAGTTTATCATTGATCTTTAGATTGGCAATGTGCATTTCTTATTTCATTTAGTCTCACGGAAATGTTAGACAAAGCGACTATGACGGCAAACGCTATGCTTCATTTAAAAACAAACAAATGTAAGAGACAGCAGGTTTCAGGTTACAAAACCGGTGCACTATATTCATGGTTAATAAGAAACAGAAGAAACACGGACTCTCTCAAAAGCAACAGTGATGCCAGAGCTGCCGCTCAACTGCGAAGCATTATTTATCGTTGAGTACTATTGGACAGCTCCAAAAAAAATTTTTTAATTGCATATGATAATCATTCATTAGCAAAGAGCAACCTCAAATGACTGGAAGACACATGAAATAAAGAGTGATTTCAGATCATCTGAATATGAAATAAATTTAACTCAATGTTCACATTCTGGCAACAATCCTAGGTGTTAGAAGAAGCTTATGAAGACATTCCCTCCGGTACACGCGATCAAATGCAAAAGATGCAAAGGCAAAACTTGAGCGAACTTCTTCAGCAGGTAGGAAACTGGTGGTTTTCTTGATGATGTGTTTTAAATCTTCAAAATTCAAAATAAATTAGTAATCAATCATGATTTACACATCGAATCATTGGCCCGATAGATAGAGATTATGTTTCTATTATTAAAAGAGAAATTATTTGGATAATGTAGGAGTCTTATAGTACGTTCACACTACAGCTTATATTACGTGATATAGAGTATCTTGATATTAAATGACGTGTACATTATTTCCAGTGAAAACTAGATGTATAGTTCCTGATATCAAGATACTCTATATCGCGTAATATAAGCAGTAGTGTGAACGTACTATTAGACGTATTTCCCAACAACTGATTAAAACAGTCACCTCTGACTGAGCCGTTTCCTACCCTAGTTTGTTGCTTCAGAGTCAAGGAACCAATTGATATTCATATCCGCCGTCACCCTGGTAACCGAATACAAACAGTCCGCTACGGTAGTGACGAATGCAAACTCCGTTTCCTCCAACGCAACGTTTACTCTGAGCTTTGGTTTTCGGTACGCTTTTCCTCCACTTTTCCAGTTTGCAAGGCAACCAGACTCGTTTGGTGAGGAAATTGCCGCTACAATGCGCTATGTGCTTAAAGTTTCCGAAGCTGTAACACTTTAGATCAGAGCTGGTAACGGCCATACTGTCACGAGAAGAAACAATCATGAGCTCATGAGATTTTTACACCTATGATTTTAATTCAGAAATTACTTACTAGTTTACTTAAAATAAACAATAATATTTTATCGACAGAGTTGCAATTGTTATTGAAGTTTTGTAATGAAACTCAATATTATATCAATAAATATGCTTGCGTAGCGATGACCAAGAGACTGTCACGTTCTGTCATAAAGACGAGATTTAGAAGAAAATCTCCGTTATCGTTTGCTCGTGTGATGGAATATTCAGACGTATTTCGGTAAAAGTCGTAGGTCATTTATTATTGAAAATGACATTCGTCTTTTTACCGGTCAACGCCGCATAGCCCACGTGTCCAGAGTCTTCAGCGTGGTTTACATTCGTTTGCTTTACATGTTCATCCAGAAGCCAAATTTTCACGTATTCCAGAATCAGCTATTCGAGTATAATTCTTCCTGTTTCGCTATGTGTAACACGACTGAACATATTAGAGTGAAATAATGTGAGTGACAATTGTCTGCAGTTTAAGGATTCAAACTCTTAAGGTAACTTCTTTTGACGAACGGTTTCCTTCGGATAGGAAAGTGTTCGAATCATTCTCATTTATTAAGTGGACACTCGTATTGAATTAGCCAAGAAAAGCTCTAATTTGAAAAAAAAAAAAATGCTGTAATTTCAAAACTATGATTAAGTGGTACGAAACGAATATGGTATGCATTGTAACAAAAAAAATTAAATTAAGATTTAAAACATAAAAATTGTTAACTAAATGTGACATTTCAATTTTTATCCCATCATAATTTACCATCGACCGTTCTCATCTCAATTTTGGTAATTTAAAAAAAAAATCGATGCAGTGCGTTTTGCTTTAAGACCTCATTTTGTACCAATTATCCCCAGTGTGTTTAACTGTCAGAGCAATCTGTGATTACGCGTCGTAACTAACGTCAACGTTGACACCACAACGTCGCCTACGTAACACGAGAACCGGTAGAATTTTAGAAGAAGAGCTATTCATTATTCACATGATTAGCATGATTAATAAGCAACCTGTCCTTCTGGTGCTTCAGCTGAGGCATTTTCCGCCCGGAGCAGCTCGGAGTTAGTGGACAGCTTGTAGGTCTACGGAGAAGAAAACAGATAACGAGCTCGACAGTTGGGAGTGGTTCACTCGTGCTGTACATTTTCGGCGGTAAAGTTTCCACGTGGGACGACGATAACTTTTCGACAGGAAGATGCGAAGGAGTGTGAAATCTCGAAGATTCCCTCTGAATGCGAATTCGAAATTTTATTTTATTACGTTGTGTGCAACATTGTTGTGCTTGCTACAGGAAGAGTTTTTCACAGGTGATATCTGGAGCACAATAATTGAACCCATCCGAGTGGGTGTAAACAACTAGCAAAACTTTCGTTTTTAGCCGTATTCAAGCAATAAAAGTTTATGTTCAGGTTAATTTTTAAATTTAAAATTTTTTGAACTACTGAAAAGACATTTAAAACCCTGTAAAAATGTTTGGCAAAATGCTATTGCAGTTTTTGCATGTTTTCTGTAGATTTATTTTAAACTATGTGTGCCTGCTTAAAAAAATCCGCTTCCGCTCGTTTCGAAAGCATTGGTTTTTGTACATAGAAAAAAAAATCATGTTCAGTATATCCTGACCTATGTTTTCCGATAGAAACTCTACTGCTTGAAAGGAAATTACGTGTAATTTAATTCAAACTTGAACAGATATTAACACTCGGTCTGTTTATTTTTTTTCAAGCGTCAAACGTCATACATCGTTCGTATTTGTATTATTAACATGTTTCAGATGTAGATATAAATCTATTCTTTTTCTTCTTGTTCTTCTTCTTCTATTTTCTTCTTGTACTTCTTCGCTTTTTGGAGCTTTGCCTGCCACTCAAATTAGTGTTCTTCAGAGCACATGCACAGTTCTTAATTGAGCGTTTCCTTTGCCATTCCAAAGAAACCATTCGTATATTGTGTAGCACGCAAGATGATACATTATCTTTGTGAACCATATAATGTTTCTGGCAACCCTGGTTCAGCGTTGTACTCCCGCATTTTGATTGAGTAAAACTCATTTGCCGATAGCTGGATTTATAGCAATTTACTCTTTTAAAACTAGTAAACTAGTAAATGCCTTTAAATTCCACTTAACAACGACAATATAGAAAACGATTCTAATCTATATCTAAACTGGTATGCGATTAATGCCAGCAAGGACGCAGAGTGATGAGAAAATTATTTAATATGCTCTCAAACCTCGCCGAAGAATGTTCTTCTAATCATTTTCTTCTCACTTATCGCCCCCAACCCCATGGTTCTTGACGTCATATGGGTACTATGGAACCTCTAGGCCAGAGACATATGAAAAAATGAACGAACAACATTGCCCCATCAATCATTCAATCGAGCTTGTTTTGTATTTCCCCCGAGTGAACTAATCCGCATCCGGGCGAGCATGCCCATACTGGCAGCTGCTTGATATGCAGCCAGTCTGAAGTGGTCTCAGCTAGTTCGAGCAACACTTATCGATTTCCGTCTTTCGATTCTGATGAGTGTCGAAGTCGAGGAAAACAAACCGGGTATTGCTGTGTACGTCAACGGATTACTTGGATCGAACCAAAGAACTTCTGTTTTCCGCGTGTGTTCCAGAGGGAGCACTTGAATTAAAAGAAGGTTTGCAGTGGACAATACATCCTCCATGCGATTAATACCAACCGATGAAGACAAATGATCATTTTTAAATTCAAGCAATGGCACTTCTGCTTTCACAAAGAGGGGTAGTCGGGTTAAAATGGTCAGGTTCCTGTTAGAATGGAAAAACCTGAAATTTCTCAGTTTAGACAAATGTGTCAATGCCAATCAAAACACTCAACAGATTTATAAAAGTAATATTTGCTGAAAAAACTGACACTTTTCAAGAAGCTAAGATCAAAGGGTTGTCTGTTTGTCTTCAGTATTTTAAATTTTAAATATCAGATTATCAATTTTTGATCACTGAACACGTAGTCTGGATGACACTCAAGAAACAGCCAAGATAAAAATAAAACTGATAACATATAAAGATACGTTGAATATGATATTTAACACTGAAAATTATATTTCGTTTATATTATGAAATCGACGGTTGGACTAAAAAATCAATTCGTTGTTTTCTGTGACAAAATTGATTTGTACTTCTTAATAGGCTACCTTCGTATTTATTGCCACACGCGCAACTGTCATAAGTACGAAACATTTGTTGACACAGAAAAAAAAACTCGCATCTTGTACGGAAACAATGCGAAGAGCTAAGAATAATTTGTTACCAATAAAACAGAAACCTGGTGGTTGCACCTCTGGTGGTTGCATGAACGACTGATTGATCTACTATATCGACTCAGAATAGAATTTTTAAAAAAAAGTGCGCATTTGCTCTATGTACAAAATTCATGTTTACGATACAAGTGAAAGCTAATTTACGAAAATGAATTTTCAGTGCACGAACGTTATAGGTTTAACAGAAATGAAAACAAATCTTTTTCTCAACATTTATTTTCCTTTACACTCTTGCAATAATAGATTTAAATTTCACCTTCACGTCCAAACTTTCGGAACTTTGATTTGACTGCCGCCATCAAGGTTTCGACAAGCTTTTCTCCTCTGGTTTTGTAAGCTTTTGTTCACTTCCGCATGAAATTTTGAACCGATTTTGAATCTCCTCTCATTTTCTGAAAATTAGCCTTCATGATTGCCTAAAATATCTGGATCTGTCGGAGATCGGGACAGTTTGGACGGTCAATGTCACGAGGTATCAAAATTACATCATTTTCCTCGTGCCATTTCTTCGTCACTGTTGGGTAGTGGCAAGATGCCAAAGAGGGCCAAAACAGGGTGTTTTGTGAATGTTGCTTTAGAAGTAGCAATAGGCGTTTTTGAAAGCACTCTTTGAAGTAAATCCAGGTTGAGATGAATGGTTGGCTCATTTCACCGCTTGAACAGATGGCTTGCAAAACGAGATTTTGACGTTGGACTAAAGACTGTTTTCGATGAAATTTGGACACACGCAATTGTTCGTAACTTTTTACTGTGTGGGTAAAAATTATTGAAATTTTAACTGAATGTATTTCATTGTGTTGTGTCAATTGTGTAATGAGTTCGGTCGAGTGATTTCAGTGATGGCTTCGAATGAAGAAATAGTTCGCCAACAAATTTTGGGCACTCACTTCGAAAACCCAAACGCTTCTCATCGATGGATCGGAAAACAGCTCGGAATGGCACATTCAACCATATCTCATGTGATCAAAACGTTCAAGGACCGTAAGAAAGTGGTAGTGGCAAAAAACGTGGCACATCAAATCCGGAGAAGGCCAGGATGGTATTGAACCAATTTAAGCGTTATCCCAACATTTCGATCAGGGATGTTGCGAAAAAGGCGAAAGTTTCAGTTTGTTTTGTGTAGAAAACAATGAAACGTTCTGGATTACATGTGTACAAGGTCCAGAAGGCACCGAACTGGAGCGATAAACAGAACTCGGTGGCCAAAACTCGTGCAAGAAAACTATACTAGGAGCGGCTCACAAAACCTTTCTGCATTGTGATGGACGATGAGACCTACATTAAAGCTGACACCAAACAAATACCAGGACAGGAACACTACGTCGCCACCTCTAAATTGGCCGTTCCGGGGAGTGTACGGAAGAAGAAACTGTCGAAATTCGCCAAAAAATTCCTTGTCTGGCAAGCGATCTGCGGATGTGGCAAAATGAGTCAGCCCTTCATCACCTCTGGGACCGTCAACGGACAAATCTACAAGGACGAATGCCACCAAAAACGACTCCTGCCCTTCTTGAGATCTTACGATGACCCGACACTGTTTTGGCCGGATTTGGCATCTTGCCACTATGCCCGGCCCGTCTTAGACTGGTACAAAGATAATAATGTAGTATTTGTACCAAAATACGTCAACCCTCCAAACACTCCGGAACTTCGCCCAATTGAAACATTTTGGGCAATTATAAAGGCAAAGCTCGTTAAAACTCCAAAACTGATAGAAAATGAACTTGAACTAAAGAAAGTGTGGCTAAAAGTAAGTAAGCAAGTCGGTCTTATCATTGCTCAAAATTTGATTAAAGGGGTCATGGCAAAGGTGCGGGCATTTGGGTTGGGAGAAGAGGTTCAATAAACCAATGATATCAAAACTTAACCATTGAGTAGTACTTTATTTCCAGAAAGTTTGAAATGAATCGGGCTCAAGGAAAATTTTTGGTGACCTATTTTGTGTGTCCAAATTTCATCGAATACAGTCTTTACGTCTATGTTTTCTATACTGGGGTGCAATTTAAAAAAATCTAATTGCGACCGTCACGAAATATGGTCAGGTTTTGAGCGTTAATATCTCAGTCATTTCTCCAAAGATTTAAAAAAATTTGCACCAATTGATCGGTAATATTTCTACACATCGTTTGCAATATAGAAGATTGTTAAGTTAGGCAACATACTGTTGAAAATTTATAAATATTAAGCCTTGTCGAAATACATTGATTCAAGGAATAAATTTTTGTACAATAAAAATGGGTTCCATTTAGTTGCGTAATCCTCCGTCATAATTTCGAACAACCCAATAGGGCTGTATCTTGTCCTTTTGTTGTCGCCATTTTATTATCTTTTATTCTTTAAATTTAGACTCTAGGCTTCATCTGTACTTCGTAGTGTAGAATTAATTACCAGAGATTTGTGATTAGTCAACCTTCACATATGTTTCATCATTCTGTACGATGCAACCTGTATGTTTGGTTAACAACGAATCATAAAGCTTTCAGACCCGACTTTTTACTTTTTCAGGGCCCTTCATCATCTCGGTGAGGTCATCAGTCATCTGATGACATCAGATCTCACTTTGATGTCCTGCACAGTTGATATACGGCTTCCTTTTGTATACTTTCAACACTTGTTTCTAATTTTGTTTCTTGCGCGTTCTGGTTTTTACTGCTTGGTTAGCTTCCTCTGAGCCGTTTTGGTTTGTAGAAACTTGTTGCGTCACCCCGAATGAATTGGCGATTGTTTTCTGTGAACGATTAGGTGTTACTAACCACTTGTCCAAAATAGCATTTCGCAACTCCTGTTGTCGAGACGTCATTTTCAAATCTTCATATTAAAAGTAAACCATATGCATGTCGACGCGAAGGTGAAAGGATCCACTGACAGCTAAACCATACACTGGAAGAAATTCTTACGATGACTCAGGCCACTGACGCTACATTTTTCAAAAATATAGTTCCGGGCACGCTCTACAGAGTGTCCCACATCAAATTGCATCACGGAAAAAACGCTGTAGAAAAATTCCCATTGGGTATTTCCTCTTGAGAATGAGGGTAGAAGTAGTTTAGAGTGTTTTTTTAGTATTTTTAACGCTGTCAGTTTTTCGAAAATTGGAAAAAGTGGCTTCACCCGAAAGCAACGTCAGGAATTGATTTTGCGCGAGCACCTGTAAAATACTCAACTCTCTCATCGGGACATCTGAAAACAACTCGGAATCGTACAGTGAACGGTGAGTTGTATGATTAAACTTTACCGCGAAACTCTGAGCGTCTGAGCATCGAACGGAAGGAGAAATGCGGTCATAATGCATGTTCTCTTTGTGATCAGAATCACAAGCGTGTCGTGAAAGCGTTGAAATGGAATCGCAAAGCTTCGGTCAGGGATGTGGCCAAAAAGTTGAATCTCTCCAAGTCTTTCGTTCAGAGAGCCAAGGATCGGGAGGGAATGCATATGAACAAAGTGCAGAAGGCTCCAAATCGTGAAGAATGGCAAAACATGGTGGGAAATTAACGGGCTCGGAAACTGTACACCCAGATGCTGACGAAGCCTCATTGTCTCATCACAGATGATGAGACTTACGTCAAGGTGGACTTCCGGCAGCTTCCATGGCAACTATTCTTCACCGCCCAGCACAAGTTTGATATTCCGGAGGAAGTAAGGAAGCAGAAACTTTCAAAGTCAAGTCTGCCAAGAAATACATGAGTTGATGCAACACGAGGAACCTACGATCTTCTGGCCGGATCTTGCTTCGTGCCACAATTCAACCCCCCCATCCAAACGCGCCGGAACGGAGGCCCATCGAAAAATACTGGGTTATTATTGAAGCAGGCACAACGGAAGCATCCCAAGGAGGTCAAATCTGAGGAAGATATGAAAAAAAAGTATGTTTCCGTACAGAAGAAGCTGCAGTCAGATGCTGTACAGAACCTAATGAGTGGAGTTAAGCGTAAGGTGCGAGCTTACGGTTACGGTATTGAAATTAAATTTACCAAATGAATATACCAAAATCTTAGCAAATGGTTTATTGGCTGAAAGTTTGCAAAAGGATCGGTCAACTAGGTAATTTTCTACAGCATTTTTTCCGTGATGCAATTTTATGTGGGACACTCTTTATTATCATATAGTTCATTTTGATAACAAATCCTTTAGTTTTTTTTGTCGTGCTCGAAATATCAGCCTTCAACAGATTAGTACACATTTGTGAGTTATCTTTGACTTTGTAGTTCTTGACTTTTGCACTGCGATTTTAGAATAGAATAATTATATCTTTTGTCTCGTATTGAAAATTCAATTCATTGAACATGTTGAGCTTTGGATTACTAGCTGCCCATGTCAGTTGGTCGTATGTTGACTATTCATGAGTGTGCCATCAAGAAATCCCCTCAAAATTATCATTTCAATGACTTCTAAAGAGCTAAAGTTGTAGTTTCCCACATAATCACAAACCATTCCTGAACCATTTCTCTTATTTTTGAGGACCGTTTCCGTTATTGCTACAACCTTTACCCTTATAGTTGACAACAATAAACTAACAATCTCCTATACAGTTTTAACAATATTTCAAATGGTAAATGGCCATATAACAATATGCTAAATAGGCGGTTAAATTCAGTTACCATAAAAAAATGGCAATTTTCACGAACAAAATATTTGCTGTACTTGCTGTATGTCTGCATTTTCAAATTATCAAGAGAGCATAACTTGAACACTCTTCACATGTAACGCAACAAATACAGTGTGAGTGGTAATTCCTGTCATTGTTTTTTAACCCTTATGTGATCGACAAGGTACCCGGGTACCTTTTCATGTTTTACATTACGAAATTTCATAGTTTATTGCCAACCAGGAAGCTGCAATTTAGTGACATCTTAATAATAGTAGAAAGGCAACTTTTTGCATAAAAACATTTCGTATAGTAGCAAGGGGGGCCGATGGGGGGGACTTCGATTCTTTTACCTTTTAAGTGATCGACAGGGTACCCGGGTTCCCACCAAATTCAAATGATTATAACTCTGGCTTTTATTGATCGATTATAATTCTTTCGATTCCAAAACTCGGTCAATTCCAAAACTCATTCACTTTAAGGACATTATCAGCAGTGTCCATTTGAATTCAGCTGGTTTCCGTAAATCCAGAGCATTGTTCCGGTACGAAGACACAATATCGGAACATCTATTAAATTTGCAGGAATGAATGTCAGAATGTTTGGAATAATTACTACAAACTATTTCTATCCTATTGTGGACCATATGCCAACTAGTTCCTGGAACGGCCATTCTGTAACAGGTTTTCGTGGGGCCTAGAGTGGCCATAAACATATTTAGAAAGAACGCCGGGCAATATGGGTAGAAAAATTCATGAAATTTCTCCTGTAGGCTTTTTCTCAACGTTTATTGGCAATCTGATGATTTGTCCACGGACCTGTCTTTCCAGAACAGGTTCCCGTGGGGCCTCGAATGACCATGAACATATTTAGAAGGAAACCCAGGCAATATGTGTATCAAAATTCATGAAATTTCGGCAGTAGGATATTTTTCAGCATTTTGTGGTAATCTGATGATTTGTCCTCGGACCCGTCAATCCAAAACCGGTTCCCATGTGGCCTCGAGTGGCCATTAACATTTTCAGTAGAAAACCCTGACAATATGGGAATCAAATTTATAAAATTTCTCCAGTAGGATATTTCTCAACGTTGTGTGGCCATCTGGTGATTTATCATCAGACCTGTCAAACCGGAACAGGTTCCCGTGGGGTCTTGAGTGGTCATGAACATTTTCAGAAGGAAAACTTGACAATGTGGTTATTAAAATTCATGAAATTTAGGATATTACTCAACATTTTGTGGCTAGTTTTGTTCAAGCCCATTTGAGATGGCCGTTCCTAGGACAAATCATCAGATGGCCACACAACGTTGAGAAATAGCTTTCTGGTTAAATTGCATGAATTTTGATGCCCATATTGCCAGGTTTTCCTTCTAAACATGAACATGGCCAGTTGAGGCCAAATGGAAACCTGTTCCGAAATGACAGGTCCGAGGACAAAGCATCAGATAGCCACAAAACGTTGAGAAATATACTACTGGTGAAATTTCTTGAATTTTGATTCCCATATTGCCAGGGTTTCTTTTTAAATATGTTCATGGCCACTCTAGGCCCCACGGGAACCTGTTACAGAATGTCCCTTGCAGGAACAAGTCGACATATGGCCAACAATGGAATAAAAAAAGTTTCTAGGAATTATTCCAAAGATTTTTACATTCTTACCTTACCATTACCTTACCTTACCAATCAGCCTAAGGCCGGCGTGGCCTCTACTGTTCACAGAAGTTGACTCCATTATATTCGGTCCATGGCTGTCACTCGTCAGCCTCGCTGTCTGTGGAGGGTCCTTTCTACGCCTTCTAGTTGATCGATCCACCTTGCTCGTTGCGCGCCTCTTCTTATTGTACCTGTCGGTTCGTTTTCGATAACCATTTTCACAGGGCTGTCGTTCGACATTCTTACGACATGCCCAGCCCATCGTAGTCGACCGATTTTTGCAATGTGTACGATGGGAGGTTCTCTCAGCAACTGCTGCAATTCGTGGTTCATTTGCCTCCTCCACGTTCCGTCGTCCATCTGCACAAAGATTTTTACATCCATTTCCGGAAATTCAATAGCTGTGGTCCGGTAAAGAGGCAACACCGGACCACAGCTCCAGTAACCTGGATTTATTGAACCAGATGAATTCAAATGATCATTGCTGATAATGTCTCTGAAGCAAATGAGTTTTGGAATCTAACGGTGGCAAAAGAATTAAAATCGGTCAATAATAGCCAGAGTTATAATCATTTGAATTTGGTGGGTATCCTGTCGATCACTTAAGGTCTGTATCCGCAATAATCCGGACACCTCAAAACATGAATAAAACATAAATTTCGCATTACATTTCCGTCGTAGTTGTTTATTTCAGATTCATGTGATGTGTTTTAACAATTCGTGAAGACAAAACATAGTTATTCGGTATTTGCATAAAATTTTCGAACTTTGCGCTTAACTCCGTCCATTAGAGTTTGTACAGACTCTTCAGAAATCGTAGAAGCCGTCTTTGTCCAAATTTTCTGGAAGTGTTTGATGTCTTTGATTTCTTGCTTCTTTCCAGAAAGCTCCCGCTTCATCAGAGCCCAATATCTCTCGATTGGTCGTAGCTCTGGGCAATTTAGCGGGTTTGAGGTTTTTGGTACAATGTTCACTTGATTTGCTTGGTACCACTCCATCACAGTTTTAGCATAGTGGTATGATGCCAAATCGGCCCAGAACAAAGGTATTTCTTTGTGACTCTAGATGAAGCGTAGCAATCGCTTCTGTAGACACTCTTTCTGATAGATCTCCTTGTTGATTGTGCCTGTCGTGACGAAAGATTTACTCTTTTTGCCACACAAGGTATTTTTTGGGAAATTTCGATGCCTTTTTTGTTCTGAAATGCTCAGCTGTAGAATTTCTGGCCATAGCAGAATAAAAAACCAGCCCTGGAAGCTGCTTGAAATCCTCCAGATCATAAGTTTCATCGTCCATAACAACGCAACAAAACTTCGTCAAATATTCGCAGTAAAAACGTCAAGCCCGCGATTTTGCTGCCAAGTTCTGTTTGTCGTTGCGATTTGGAACTGTTTTTTACATTATACGACTTAAGTCCCAAACGTTGTTTTGATTTATGGACAAAACCAGGCGACATCCCTATTTTACGAGCCACGGTTCGCATGGAGAGATTTGATTTTTCGTTAACATGCTTTTCACCTTTCGGTCCATGACAGGATCCAATGTCCAATGTTTTTGTCAGTTCTCGGTTTCCTCTCCACCGGTTCCGAAAATGATTTGAGCACATCGTGAACAGTGGATTTAGGCAAATCCAAAGTTTTTGCAAGGTTCCGTATTGACAAGGATTGACAGGATTTGCCGTACGCCCGTACAAAATTCGCTCGCGCACTTGATTTTCTTTCGTCGCCATCTTTAATACTAAACATGAAATGTAAACATCAATCATAGCCTTTTTCATCATAGACTCTTAGCTATACCACAGTGAAACTTTTTATTCCTATGTGCAATATTTCAAAAGTTACAATGAGTTTAAGGTGTCCGGATTAATCTGGACACAGATTTTAAAGGTTTTTTTTTTGTCGAACACATAAGAGTTAAACATGTGTAACTTTGCATGGGTAACCACAGACTTTTTTAGCATGTTTTTTTTTAAAGTGTATTCGAATGTCAACACGGTTTCAAGTTTGTTTTGAATTTTCATTCGTTTGAGACTCGTGGTAATCATGGATGCGAAAAGGGAGCTTATCATAAGTCTGTTTCTTTATCATTCTAGACCATGTACTATATTAAAGAAATCGAAACATGCTGGGCAAACTGGGGAAAACCATAGGACTTACCATGCAATCTTTTAAGAATTGTTTGGTGAAAATATGTAATGACATGCTTTTAGAAATCGTGCATGCCCGCTGTGATGTTTTCCAACAACACATGAGCAAGGGAGAAAGATTAGAACTGAACTAAATTAAGACAAATATTAAAGATATGCCAAACCGAAAATACATTGAGAATCAAAATTCATGCAAGCTTCTACCTTCTTCTGCTTCTACAATTTTCTCTGCTCGATCGTTGCTAGTTTAGCTGTTTTCTTATAATTAGAAATTAGAAGAAAAATTAGTATCTTCCATTTAATTCCAACTACCTTTGCTTATCTTCGACAGATACGCGTATTTCGTCTACAATGTGCAGACTTCTTCAGTGTCTCGTACTAATAACTCGACTTGTTTTCTTATCCTTCTTTGTCTGACCCAATCACGCCATGGTATTCGTTGCCACGCAAGGAAGATGGTCTTGAATTCTTCAGATGCGATCAACTTTCTTGTCGTCTATTCAAGGACAAATAAGCACATCATCGAAAGAATCGTTGAGATTCTAAAGTAGGCTGCTGGACCTGCAATTGAGCGATTACGCTACTTTCAATGATCACTTTAAGGATTGTTGCAAACAAATTCTATACTACCTTTGCAGGCCTATGTGTGTTAGATTAAAACACATATCTTACTACCTTCTTGTAACACACTTATTCCACGACAAACAACATCAACCGCCTTAATGAGCCTACTTTGCCCCAACAACCCTATATCTAACCAGGCTGTGAAATATAGAGAAATAATCTTTTTACCGACTCTGTACACTGATGACGGTTGAGCGTTGTTCGAGACCCATGTGCTTCAGCAGCCCGCCAACACGACATAAACTGTCGCCAAGCATCGAAGTCACCAACGACAATATTCAATCATTTTCAGCTTGTCAAGGGGGAAGAATAATAGCATCAGGAAGGAAAATATTAACAGCTTGTCCTACCCCCCTTTTTTGCTCTCTCAACCCGTACCCCTTCTCGAACAGCCAGCAGAACACGTCACTCGTCAACTTATGCGATAGGATTCTTGTCTTGAAAAAAAATATATAGAAGAGTGAAAACATCTTTACACGCTTCTTACGCCTCAAATTTCCTTTGGGTAGTGACTTTACCTTCCACCGCCTTCGTCTTCCCCGTCGTCTTCATCATATTGTTGGTTTTGTCCTCTTTCGGAATCCTGTTAGGAACGAGCTCAAATCTGCGTGTAATGTTATTATCGTACCCGAAAGAAAAATACATCGCCTCCCAGCCATTCGAACAATCTCCAAAAAGTCGTGCATAACGGTGATACGACCGACGTCAAAAACCCGGCCCAGACCATATCATATGTAGAGGAACGTGAAGCAGATTCTTACAATGGAGGCGACGACGACGACATCGCAAGAAAGCAAATCGTGAAATCGTGCGTGATCTCATTCCTCCGGGTCCCCCGGTTGCCATTGCTCTGGCGGCGGCGTCTGGTTTGTTGTTGATAGAATTATCTATTTATCTTGGTGTGAGCACAAAAGCGGCCACCGGGCATGTTGTCGTCGTGATGGAATTACTGGGGATCGTTCTTTTCTATCTCTTTTTTTTCCTTTTGGTGGTGTGAAATGTGGCCTGAATTTGGTGGCTTTCGATGGGATAGAGCGTCTTGATGCGTGACCTGTATGTTGTGCGTACTTATAGGCTATCATCCGGAAGCATACGGTGTGCTTGGGTGTGATTTCCGGAAGTGTTTGATACACTCACTTCTCGGTAGTTAAGTGCATGATAAAGACGTAAATAATTGACCTTCGGTCTCTTAGAAAGCAAAGACACAATGGGTAGTATTTATTACAGGAATTTTAGGTTGTTGGCGTGGCTTCAGGGGTGGGGGGTGTAGTAGTTCCAATTGTATGTATTGAGGCTTCTTGCGAGAGTAAAATCAAGAGTGAATAAATCAAACAGCCTAACTATTTGTCTTAAAATTATCTGCTAAGTTTTGCCATGTTTATTTTATTCAACTTAAGCTCCAAATCCAAATGCCCTTAATTATCTCTCTGCATGAAATTTTGTACAACCTTAGAACCGACAAGCTTTTGTACATTGACCCATGCTATCTTCAAGGGATGTTTGCGTAATTCCAGCCTCATAATAATCCAATACGTTTCTATTGTTTGAGTAGTGGCATGTCGACAAATCAGGACAAAAAATATGGGCTCTTGTGCGACCGCAGCAACGGTAGGATCGTTTCTTAAGACATACCTTTACGTGCACGTGGCCATTCGTGGTTAAAGTCATCACGAATGGAGCACTTCGCAGCCCGCGCGTACAAATCCACTTGCCATGGCACACCTCCTATATAATGTACCGTATCCACCAGGCAGCAGAGACAAATGGCTGCGAGAAAGAGTTCTCGGAAAATATTCTGCAAAAACACAGACTAAAGCAACACATAAAAAAACATCGCCACACTTAAGCCAGAGAAAGAAAACGGTCGAAGGATTAGCCTACCGTTTTATCATAAAGTCATCAACTCAATAAAAAACATACTCGAACGGATTCCAAACCTATAAGGCCTGTACTCGAAAAAAATGCCCCAGACAAAAGTGTTCGCCGAAAATTTATTTAATGTCGGATTTTCTTGAAACTTTCAGGGAATGAATTAATACATATGGATTATGTTTCGGTATAATTACTTCATTCAATTTCAAATAATTACTTTCATTCAAAGCCCGCACCTTTCCCTTAAGACCCTCATTACATTGTGTGAAATGGTGGAGCCGACCTTTTTGGTCACTTTCATCCATTCTTTCTTCAACTCCAGCTCGTTCTTAAGCACCTTGGACGATTTTCAAACTTTGGCCTTCATTAAAGTCCAAACTCTTTCCACCGGACGAATCTCTGGTTTGGGGGGTTGGCGGTTTTTGGTACAAAAACAACGTTATTGTCTCTGTACCAATCCAACGTCGATCGTGCGTAATGGCATGATGCCAGGGCCGGCTAAAATAATGTCTCGCCTCCGTGTTACCGCAGGAAGGGCAACAGACGCTTCTGGAGGCACTCGGTGCGGTAAATTTTGCTGTTGATGGTACCCGTTGTGATATACGGTTTAATCAGTTTACAGCATTGGCATATGGCACTTTCTTCTTCCTTATGTCTTCCGGAACATCAAACCGTGATTTGGCAACGTAGAACTCCAGCCCCGGTACCTGCTTTGCGTCTGTCTTGATATGGGTTTGGTCATCCATAACCACACATATCGGTTTCGTTAACCACTCTCGATACAGCTTCCTTGCGTGGGATTTGGCCGCCGTGTTTTTTTATCACGCCGGTTCGGTGCCTTGCGGACCTTAACTACACGAAGCCCAGCTCGTTTCATGGTTTGTTGAACGAACCAGGCGGAACACTTTGCCTTCAGAGCCAAGTCGCGAATCGAAAGGTTCGGATTACACTTGAAATAATCCAACACCTTCCGGGTCTTCACAGGGTCAGCTGTCTGTCACCTGAGGTCTATACAGGTTGAGAAGAAGTGGTTAAATTGTATTAGTGTAATGCAAAATACTATCATTGTGTTCGTGAGATGATGCAAAGTCTGTAAACATGCGTGACGTAGATCTCCAAAAAACAACAATTTACAAAAGCAGCAAATCACAAGATGGAATGTTTATTTTCGGTAATTGGTATAGTTTTTAAAAAGGTTTCGGCTGAAAAATGCCTCTTTGTGCACTAAAAGGATGCGGAAAAAAACTTAACTAGCTTTGTTATCATTCGCTTGTTTATGGAGTTCTACGTCTCTACCCGAAATCATGGATTGTTTACACATTTTTCGTTACTATTACCGACAAACACCCTGCTCTTCGCCACCTGTATAGACCTCATTGGTCGTCGGGGACTCTTCAAACGATTTTACCACCCGAGACACAGTTATATGGGTGATTCCCAGTTGTCTGCCGATCCATCTCATTGTCGCAGTCGGATTTTCCATGACGGCGCTCAAAATTCTCCGGCGTTTTTCTTCTTGTTTCGATGACATCTCAATAACCAATGAACCGATTTTTATGAAAATTTGCACATGTAAGCAATTCACTCTAGTTCACAAACTAGTTATACCCAAATTTGCATCAATTTTTACCCAAGGACAAAAAAGTTACACACGGATAAAAATACTGCATTTTTTCGAGTACAGGCCTTAGTTTACAAAAGTGAAAACACTTTACGTGACTCCACTTGAATCGATCTGTCTACATCGCTGACATCCTCCCCTACGAAGGTAGTTTAATATTGGGGACCTGCAAGGGTTTTTGAATCCTCTTCGACGTAGGTCTCGTCATCCATCAAAATACATGGATCCGGTCGCTGCCAAATTCGCGTGTACAATATCCGGGCCCTTGTTGATGCGCGTTGCTTCTGTTCTGCACTGTGTTTGGCAATTTTCTGCTTCTTGTTGGTCTTCAGGTTGTTCCGTTGTATCATTTCGACGCCGGTATCCGCTTGATTGGTCAAATTACGCATCGACATTGATTTGTTCTTCCGAATTAGAGCTATCATTTTCTGATCCGTTTAGGGTAGGAAGATCCGAGTTCTCTGCCTCAGTATTCCCCAAACTTGGTTATCATTGATTTTACACTCGCGTGATGAAAGCGCTTTGCCCGCATAGTTTCACCCTTTTCACGTAGCCATGTGTCCAAAACCTTAATTTTCACGTCTTTTTCGATACGCAAGCAAAGAATATAAACCGCGCAAACAAGTAAACAAACGAAAGATGACACTCAAACGCACAGCATGCTATGATGAAAACATTGAAACCGTCACAAATAAACGCGAACAACACAAATGTACGTGGATAGCTTATTTTCGATACATTTCTTTCATTCATTAATTTCATTCACTCGTGACGAGATAAATACAATCTATATTGCATTGCAACTGAAATTATGTGCAAGCCTGGCATGCGTGTATGCGCGTTGGCTTCGTTTGCTGCTTCTGTTGCTTCGTTTGTTGTTCTTTGTAAGTCGCTTAGAACAATCTGCCTGCCACGATGTCTTACACACTAGACGAATATGTTTCATAACTGCGGCACTTCGATTCTCAACCCATACCACTCAGTGTGCGGCACACTAAGGAACACTTTCGACAGTTGAGCATGAAGAAATAGGAAACCAGCAACCTTGCCAATAAGCTCAG
Source organism: Aedes japonicus (assembly GCA_034211315.2). NCBI lineage: Eukaryota > Metazoa > Arthropoda > Insecta > Diptera > Culicidae > Aedes > Aedes japonicus. The sequence continues at coordinate 29,428 of JASCZW010004543.1, read as the reverse complement.
AAGGAAATAACAATTTGGGCTGTCTACACATCGGCACCTTTGGCACATTACGAGAACTCTCAGAACATGCCAACACACCATAGATACACTTAAAAATACAGCATAGGAGAAAAGTATGCTGAGTGAATCACCCCTTGGACAACTGTTAATAAAACTTCATAACTATTTTTTTCTGTCAATTCAAACATTGATAATAATCATCAGTTCACCAGAAACAAAACGAAACAACACTCTTTCTTTGATGTAGAAGGAGATGTTCGCTCATCACCATGAGACACCAAGAGTGGACAATAATGTTTGTTAGAATGAAAGATATGAAGAGAAAGAGACAGAATAGAATAGAAGTATTGAAATTTGAGCGAAAGGGCATGGGTAACATAGCACTCGAACCAAGGTCGTTACCTTTGCCTAACATCCCACTGAGAGGTAGGTCAAGGCACGGACGAATCCGCGACCTCAACAGGCAAATGTGACGTGTTCGTACGCGCTCATGAACTACTGATAGCTTTGTGATAGTATCTAGCGGTAGTTTGTATGCACTCTGTTTTGATGCGCACATGGGCAAGGAACTCTCTCCTTTTTAAATTTTGATTTGATTCGCAACGTCTGAGATCACTCAGGTGTCTTCCTTTGTTTTCTAATACTGACGATCTTACGAAAAGCAACCAGGAATGCACAAATTTTGCCACACCAGTTAGAAAAATTCGTTCAGAAGCACTTTGGTACACTTTCAATATCAATTTTGGTCAAAATCATGATAATTTACCAATTTTCCAATAAACCTATGGCTTAGAAGAAAATGTGTTTTTCGTTCAAAAGTACGGCCTCATGTTACGACAAAACCTTACAATTCCCAAAATTTAAATCAAATGAAATGGTGAATTACCTATCTTTTGGCATCATTTATTTTGATCTAGATACATTGATCAAGATCAATTTAATCATTCGATGTAAACACTCTATTTAAACAATTCCAACAGCAAAATTATCCCAACCAACACGGTGGTAATTGTGCCGGTATTTCTGGAATCAGATGACTGGGGCACCTTACTCTACGAACATTGGATAATAGTCTGAGTTGAGCACCTCGTAGACGACCGGATCGAAGAAGTTCACCACATTGGCGATGAAGAAATTAACGATGGCGTGAGTTCCAACAACCGCTGGCTAGTTGTCTCAGAGCCAGAACACGTGTTCAAAGAGCTAATACTGCAGCATAAAGAGAGGTGCGTAGGGTGGTGTTCCAAGCGGCCAGCGCTGAATTAAAACGGGAGATAAGACTGAGCAAAACGAACTGCTACAAGGAACTGTGCCGAGCCACTGATATTAACCCCTGGGGTGACGCGTACTGTGATGGCGAAGATCAAAGGTCCAACGATGGCTATGTCCAGCAAAACTGAAGGTTATCGTAGATGGAATTTTCCGACACACGATCCAACGACTTGGCCTCGTACAACGTAAGGTGAGGAAGAGAGAAGTAATGTTAAGGGCATGCAAGTATCAAGCGAGGAGCTCGTGGCAGTGGTGAAAGAGCTTAAGGTGAAAAAGGCACCCGGACCGGACGGAATCCCTAACTTGGTTCTGAAAGCGGTGATTTGGGCATTTCCGGACATTTTCAGGGATGTATGGCAGAAATGTCTAGCGAATGGCCACTTCCCGGACAAGTGGAAAATACAGAAGCTAGTGTTGATACCGAGGTCAGGATAGCCTCCGGAGGATCCAGCATCAAATATTCCAATATGCCTGCTGGATACGCTCGGGAAACTCCTAGAGAGGGTTATCCTGACACAGAAAAAAAAAGTGATCCCGGTAATAAAAACGGACCGTGAGCTTTCTCACGTTTTCAGGATTTTTCTCTTTAAACGTTATTTAGTTCGTGATAACGGGATTCAGTTCACAGTATATTTTTGCTTGTTCTTAAATTCATGACTGCAGTTCGAGGATCGGGGCACGGATTTTTTTCGTGCAACAGGTTGATGAAATTCACGGAGAGCAAAAACGGTCAATTCAAGATGCAATTTGGTTTCCGGAAAGGAAGGTCGACGGAAGATGCCAGTCGTCCAAAAAAAAGCAGAGAGGCGATCGATATTGCGCCGTTGTAGCCATTTGCGTTAAGAACGCCTTCAATAGCGCCAGCTGGGCGGCTATCGACGAATGAGGGTCCCTGATTACCTGTGCAGGATTCTGAAGAATTATTTTCAGAACCGGGTGCTGATCTACGACACCGCCGTGGGGCAGTAATCCGTGAACATCACGGCAGGAGTTGGGCAAGGTTCGATTCTTAGATCAACACTTTGGAACGGGATGTACAACTAACAACCAATGTGAAAATAGCGATTTGAAATTTGTTCACTGTTGTAGAATCCCTTGATCCGAAGTGTACCTTGCAGCTTGCACCTTGCAATACTTTCTTGCACTTGTCGTTACCAAAAGCTTTGTTTTCGTTTTGATTCGCTGTCCAAATAACACAAACAATTTGAGAATGTGTTCGTGTGAGTGTTATGGCTTTCCATAAAAACTGGCGCGGTTGGTCAAAGCAACGATGAATCGAGTGATGTGTGTCGTCCGAGTATCAGGGACACTCTCGAGTTCCTTCAAATCTCGGAGAAGGTTACGGCAAGGTGAAGAACTGTCGTGTTTGTTGTTTAAAATTAAATTGGACGTTGTGATTCGAAGAGAACGAGGGTGTGAGATCGAGATAGACACGACTGACACGATCTTCAGGAAGTCTTTCCAACTATCCAGCTTCGCTGACGACATTGATATCGTAGCACGTAACTTAGATACGGTGACGGAAACGAACATCAGACTTAAGGCTAAAGCTGGTCGGATTGGGCTTGTGATTAATGCGTTGAACACAGAATACATGATGGGAAGAGTCTCATGAGAAGGCAATGTTAGCCTGCTACCACGAGTTCAGATCGGCGATGATGAAATCGAGGTAAACGAATACCACACCAGCAGAGATACACAGAGACGACTCCGAAGGACGCTAATATTGAACAAAGTTGACCATCTACAAGACATTAATTAGACCGGAAGTTTTCTACGGCCACGAAACATGGACATTGGTAGTGGTGTCTTTGAACAAGAGGTGCTGCGTACGATCTACGGTGGAGCGCAGACGGAAGATGGAACATGGAGGAGGCGAATGAACCACGAATTGCATCAGTTGCTGGGAGAGATTCCCAGTGTACACATCGTTAAAATCGGTCGACAACGATGGGCTGGGCATGTCGTAAGAATGGCGAACGACAGCCCTGTTAAAATTATTTTCGAAAACGAACCGACGGGTACAAGAAGAAGGAGGCGCGCAACGAGCAAGGTGGATCGATCAAGTGAAAGGCGACATACTGACCCTCCGCAGACAGCAATGCTGGTGAGGTACAGGTATGGACCGAATACAATGGAGACATCTTCTGTGTACAGCAGAGGCCATCCTGGTCTTTATCCTCATTTATTCGTTACGTTATTAGGGGCGAATTATTAAGTATGGGACCGAGCTTGGGACCCATTGCTGGTACTTTTTGAGCCAAAAACTAAGACTATTTTCTTCATTACTATCCAGCCACTGGTACAATGTAATACTGACGCTGAAGCTGCCCAAAAACGTAGTGATTGTTGCCTTCGCGGAAGTGCTGTTTTTGAGCAACTGCAAAGGGTGCGGGCAGAAACACCATCGGAGGGCATGCCACAGCCTCAAAGCGCGTCTTGCTTATGAAACCCCGTTACAACATCGAAAGTTGTTGTTTACGACTTAACTAGCTATTGTTATTTTGGAGGCAGCCTTTGGTGAGATCTATCTGTTTATAAAGGTATTACAAAAACCTATTTTAAAATGATACTGAATACGTATCTGGTATGAAAATGTTACAGTTCACTTTTATTTTGCAGTACCCTTCAAATGATATCGGTGTTGTTCACATGCGGGGCTTAAGGGCTTATGCTGAATCATTCTTGATGACAGTCATTACCTCAACATTTAGAATTGATATAACTCAGAGTCGGTACTAGTTATTGAAAATTTAATCACATCAGTTTGTATGCTTACTTGCTGTGAACAATCTGATAGTGTTCGATCCGATGTTCATTCACTAACAATCGAGATTTATCAATTTGAAATAGCAAGGTGAGTTTGCGAGAGCGAGAAAAAAGATAGGAAAAAAATGGAGCAGCGATTCACCTTAATGTATCTAAAAGTAACCTCGAAATGGGCGTAGCTCTCCAAACATTCTGAGATGAGTAGCTGGATTTGCAAAATAGCTATCACTTTGTAGCTTCCCGATTTAAGCTGATTTCAATCGTAACATATAGGAAAGTTGCAAACAGATTTCTCCTATAATACTATTGCTGGTCAATGGGTATTATATTGAATACACATACACCTACAAACCTACGTCCAAAAGTCCATTATAAAAATCTATGTTATGGATCTCACAAGGTTCTTTCCATCGACTTCCTTTCGTCCAAAGCAAGTCGACTAAAAATAAAAACTCTAATTCTGAGGTGAAACAGTACAATAAACCTGCAACATTTTAAATTATTTTCAAACAGGGGAAATCAGATTAGTTAGTTACGCCCTCATTTCAGCTCTGTCTAGTTCTTGCCATCAACAATGGCACTGGTTTGTCTATTAAACAGTACAGCCCGTATACATATGTATTGAAGCTTTCTATACAGTAGAAGAAAACAGAACATTACCCGTGTCACATTGGTCATGTGGTGGGCCATTCACAATATGGTATATATGGACATTGCCCACGTATAATCATAACAATAACTAAAAGAAAGCAAACGAGTACAGTGGCTTTCTTGACGACCGTGTGCTATTTTGTGTCCTGTATGGAGCGCACTGCCATTTCCCGCAAGAAGGAACCTAAGTAGAGGTAGAGGACACGAGAGTGGCTCGATGAAAAGAAAGCAGAAAAATTTAATGATATGTTTTAATGGATGTTTTTAATAAAGTTAGTTTTCTTGTTTATTGAAGCTGCACGACGCGGTAAGAGTGTGGGCAAAGCCGACAGCATCGGCGACGCCACTTTGAATCATGGCGTTATTTCTGTGATTGTTAGTGTGGTGTACATTAATGTCTATTATGTTGTTACTTTGAAGAACATCGGACTTTGATGGGAAGTCCATTTCTGTATCATTGTTGTTTCTTTCAGAATATAGGGCAGACAACTAATTCGCTGCTTTGAAATCCAAAGTATCTTGCTTGTCCACTCGGGAATTGGAAAAACAAGCTCAAGTATTTTCTCCCGTGCTGTTCATCCATTTTTAGTTTAAGACCAGGTCAACGGAGAACAGAATGTAATTTTATTATTACTATTTTTTTTATAAATACATTTATTCAGAGTCTCAATCGCGTTAGCTTTGCGGAATCGATATTTAATTGTAATAAACATGAATGCCTTAATATTACGTTAAGTACGACTTGGACCGTTTACTCGAGGATTAGTCGAGGTTAAAAAGGGTTGACATTTTTTAGGGATGGAATAAACAAAGAAACATGGAAATGTAATTTCGTTCATCAGCACTAGATGGTATGCCCAAGGCACCCTTTCTGTGTTCGGCCGGTTGTGGTGACCGATGATGAGACTCTTCAAGATGTCGGAACAAAACAAACGCAAACTAATGAATAAAGAAGTAAACACAAACTGATTAAATTTATATACTAGAAATTAGTGTTTTCTTCTGAATTGACTGAATATCGCAAAGATCCCAACACATCTCCAATAGGAGCATAAGGTTGCCTTACTTGGGTATTCAAAAGTCATGTTCTGGTGGCATCATTATCCGTAGATTACCAAACTGTCATTATAACCGTCACGACTTTTGTTCAGATAACAATTCATAGCCTGAAATGTGTCTATTACACAAATCCTTTGTAAACGAGTCCGCTTTCTCATTGCCTGGAATTAGGCAATCTTAAGAGACCCATACAAAGGTGGTTTTTCGACCAGCACCTCCATCTGTTCCGTTAGTTTTGAAAGGAAATTAAATGAGTGTTTACTAGGTTTCATCGACCGGAGAGTCTCACTCGAACAGAGGTGGTCCGAACAGATGAAGTAATGGTCTGCGGACTTGTTGGAAATCATCCAAAATGCAAAATTGATTACTGCCAGCTCAGCAAAATAAACAGAACAAGGTTTCTGAAGACCATGAAACGCTAGAATGTTCATTTAAGACAGCAAAGCCAATTGATGCGAGACCCAACAGTGGAAAACCTTTTTTACATTTACGTGTTGGTACTTTTCAATGAAAATACGCGGAATTATAATTACACACGCTTATCTGGAATCCCATGAGTTGCTTGTTTCATTGAAAAATCATAATGAATTGAGGAAGACACATATCCGTGTTCTTCCCGAAAATTTCGTTTAAACATTCTATTAGAAAAACGTTTTTCACTCCACAATTGATTCACATTCTGAGCGAGTGCTCCCAGAACCGGTTCTGGAGAGATGTCATGACGATGATGATGCAATACTACCATCTATTTCAACAAGGTAGCTTTCCACAGCAGTGAAATAATCTGAACAACGAGCTGATCAGGATTCTATTGTTGTTTGTGATCATCAAGCTCCTGTATGAAGGGCCAAAACGTTTGAGCGGGCTTCTAAACAGAGACACTTTCGCGAAACCCGCGAATAAAAGGAAGAGAATCTCCTTCCAAAAGCAAGTTGACACTCACAGCACAAGAATCGAGCCCTCGATTGAACAAATAAATCCTATAGATGCGGTCGAAGAGCCCGCCCTTGTTCCGCGAAATGTTAACAATAGGGAGGAGGCAGTCCCATGCTCCCTAACCTAATCATTTCACTTGGGTGCTCTGATGGTCCCTCCCTTTACCTGTTATATGTAATTTAATATTAAGTATGATTTGTTGTGGTCACTTGATTGCTTATCTTGTGTTAGAAAATTTGGCTGAAAGTAAAATTGGTTAGGGTTATATACCGTTCCCACTTATTGCTTCAATTTCTTTTTAGGGTCCAGGTCGCGGTCATAGGTAGGGAAGAGAACAGAAGAAAGGAGAGAAAGCATTAGTAATTCTCGAGTACTTTTTCAAACAGAAGTATCTGATTTTGTAAACAAAGAAGGGAAATAAGTTATTTTTCAAACGTAAATTTCTCAAAACTCTCAGCACCGCCACGGAAAGTAGCATCACCATCTTGTTAGGGAAATGGTATTATTCCATTTGTCGGTGGCCCAAGTTTGCGTTGCCCAAGTTTGAAAAACTACTCGAAAATTGGTAACATGGTATGCGCATGTGAGATTTCCATTTAGCTGGAAAGATACGAATTTAGCTGGAAAGATACGTTTTCAGCCTAAGGTTGAAGTTTTGGAACAAAATTGTTTTTTACAAAGTTGTTTCAAATAATAAGGCCCTTCTTTTGATGTAAATGAAAACAAGGGTGTTGTAGATAAAAAAAAAATTAGGCAAATTTGTTAAACAAATTTTTCTGTAGCTTTTGAAATCCCTATAAAACTCAGATATTTTGCTGTAACTTTTTAACTTCAAATTTTTCAGCAAAACTGTCTTGCCATTGATTCTAGAACAATAGAAGATACAACTATCGTATGTCAAACAAAAGTTACTATAATTTTTGTAAAACAATAGGCCATTTTTAAATGTTGATCTCTCTGGTTGGGGCAGACAGAAAAAATATAGCCCAACTGCATTTGGAAGGTTTTATATTATTGCATATTATATTTGAAAATTGGAGATAGGTCATTTTCTAAATTGAGTTAAACACATTTGAAAAGGGCGTAATTTAATATGAAAATCGTAAATAACTCGCTAACGGTAAAAGATATCGGAAAAATGTATAGGTCAAAAGTTACACCTTTTAAAGTTCCAAAAACCATCTCAATGCAGCTTTGTTGTCAAATTTGAAATAAAAAAGTTAAAGCAAAAAACTTGTTCTTTTAGTAGGGACATTGCAATGAGCGGAAAGAAGAGCCCGCCCTCTATTCACAAACTGTTAGCAATGGGGAGTTGGCATTCCCACTATCCCCATGCAGAGTGCTTCAATCGGGTGCCCTGATGGTCCCTCCTATTTCCATTAAATTTTTATATAATAGTGTACATATTTATGTAAATGAAATATACTACAAGCATTCGAAGTATTCGAGAATAGGAGCAAGTGAAACCCATCATTAGTAATTGGCAACATGCAATGCTCATGTGAGATTTTCATAATAATATTCTCACAACAGCCGTTCAGTATGGTTCGACGGATACATATAAGAAATCGTTCCAGATTAATTTTCAGTTCATTTCTCAATTCCATGTTATATAAAAGACAAGAAACATTTTACTACGTGCTACATTTTGGAATATCTTAATATCAGGGCAATGATACCACATTGCTTCTTCAGGTGATCATTACAAGCTATCCATTTGGTACAGGCACATTTGATCGTTGATGTGGCATCATGAAATCTACCGTGACCAAATCGGCACGGTAACTTGTCTCAATCAAAAGCACAGACACGGGGTGACCCCGGCATAGTGGTTAACATCCATACCTCTCACTCCAAAGTCACGAGTTCCAATCTCACCCCGGACAAGTTGCGAAAATACCCAAAAGGTATTTCAGTGACTACGACGGGAGATGAACCAGCCCAGGGCTGAAAATCTCGATTATAAAGGATTGTAAAAAAGGCGGGATTCTAGAGAGATGTTACTCCTGCCAAAACTTTGATTCACATACTATGCGATGGGTGCAGTTAGCTAAGAGCAATACGAAGACATCAATATTGAATACATTCCAATTTTATTAGATGACTTTTTTGCCAACAGAAATTAAAAAAAACATATACTAGAACAGCGAGAATAGATTTTTTATGACGAGTTATGAGTTTCGTGGATTTTTTTTCCTGTGTGAGGGACATAATACAACCATGACCATTAATTTGATCTATTGTGGTGAATCCTAGTTTTTTATGCCACATTATTGTAATGAGTAACTAGAGTAGTAGTATGATTCCAACCAGGTAATACATTCCTAATGAAATTTATTGAGACTAACATCCCAGATTTCCCAAGGCTCCTTAACACTGTGATGTTATTGAAACGACGTGCTGCACAATGTGCATGAAAGAAAGAAATGATCGAGTTCATTTCAGAGTTTTGAAAATGTTTAGCCCTAATCTGGACGCAAAAAACGAATCTATCCTGGTACCATGTTATCGAAATAAAAGTTTTGAGTACTTAAAATTAAGGTCATTTATTGTTTTTTAAGGAAAAATAGTGAAACTATTTATTCTAATTTACTTCTGATGAAATCTCGAGCTTTCCTTCGAATACCACTCATCATACTTTGAACACTCTGTTGGTTAACCTGAGCGCCCATTGTCTTCCACCATCTTTGTGTTGCATACCAATCAGGGCCCTTCATCATCGAAGCATTAAAATGAAAATTAATCGCTTTTGTATTCATTTCACTCCACTTCGATTAGCTTTCGTGTAGTGAATAAATCGTACTTCCACCGACTTACTAATAATTCACTTCCCGTCAAACGTGAGTAAGCTTAAATTCATTTGCTGTCTAGCCACTGTTGAGAGGGTTTCAACGAATGTGAATCAACTTCGTTGAAACCTAGCACAGGACCTGCCAGCTGTTAGTGCAAACACAAGACCATTTAGCTGTCAAAAAAGACCGTTTTTTATTGGTCGCTGTGACAACCGCCTCTACTGCCTCCGTTGAGTTCCGTTACAAGCAGGCAGTTTGTTGTTGGTTTGGCGGTGTTGCTGGTCACTGCTTTTTCACTTTTTTCGTTTGTGACAACTGAACAAATGCGGAAATAAAAGTTCACTTTCGCCGTGGTTTATTGAAAAAAAAAAAAATTTTAAATTAAAAGATTTAAAAGTAACGCGTATTATTTATTTGAATTTTTAATATCATCCTTTTCTTCCCTGTAAGGCAGTTTTGTATTCGTAGAGCCTCAAATTCATGAACCTCTCCATTTAAAATATTGACAATTGTTAAACGTTTACTTTATTGAATATTACCAAGTATTAAAAGAATATCGACGAATTTTGATTATATCTTTAATTACATTATTTTCAATGGGACTACTGTGTAAACATATCTGGCAACATTGGAGCGACCCCCGTATCATAGAAATCATAAATTTATAAGAGGTCATCTCTCTCTGAGCTGGCAGGTCCTGTCCTAGGTTGAAACTGATTTGATGTCATCCCCTCCACCCAGTGATTGGTGAACACAACGAAACATGCATGCCAGTGTTGCTAGAAGTATTGTCATTTGACGATGCACGCATTACTGAAACTTTGCTTGACAAAAAGCTCCCCGAGATGGCAAGCGCGTTTTGTTTGATACTGCAGTGACTTATTGAAAACAACAGAAATCGCATGAAAGTAACTTAATTACCAGCTATTTCATTCATTTCATAAAATGGTTGATTATAGTTTTGAGTGCTAAAATTACTTTATCTGATGGCACTGTTTCTAGTCTTAAAAATAATGAATACCTCAGAAATGAATATAGATCCACACGTGTTGCATGAATTTCAATTGTCTTGCTTCATACTAGTTTAACACGGAAGGGTAAAATAAACACCGATGTATGAAAAGCTTAGTCGAGAACGTTTGTATGAAGATTTTTTTACTGAAGCTGACTAAGTAGTGGCTTTCAAAAGAAGATAATGTGTTTCAATTGAAAAGAATGTATGTTAAGTTCATCGCGCCACGAAGATTTTCACTTGAAAGTGAAATTGTATGACCATGCTACCAAATCACCTTTCCACTTTTCTTGAAGTTCTGTTTGACAATTACCGAATTTTTTTTTCAATGGGTCGGAATTAAGGGCAGTTGGGTAGATTGATGTCCTTTTCGAAGAAATCCACCCCGTTGTCTCGATCCACTGTAACAGCACCTTGCCAAATCAGGCATACGTTTTTTCAGGCACTCCTGTCTTGTATATCATGAAAACTTGCGTTTTATTTCGCAGCCGCAAATACCTTACCAGTTCATAGGCTTTTTTCTTGTAAACACGAATTCGAACTTGCTTGGGAGATCACTTAGGCCATACAATGTTTGCCCGGGAAGCTGCCCATAATCCATCTTCACGTACGTTTCGTCGTTCATGAGGATACATCCTTCGTACTTCGTAAGATTTTACAACCCCCCTTTTGGCCACTAGATTCTGCTTCAGTGTCTTGTTTGGTTGATTACTGGTCCGAAAAGTCTAAATCCTTCTCACAGACGAATCCTTCTGGCGTTGCTTTGGCTGGCATTGAATTTCTTGGCGATAGCATAATCCGACATCCCTGGGTTTTCCCTAATCGTTTTCAACACCTTCAAAAGCAACTTCTTATCATAAAGGCTTGTTCGTGACAAAATCAGGACAGATTAAATTTGTAATAAAACAAAGTTGCTGTTAGTTCAATCCAAGGTGCATTTTTAATTCATTTAATGGTGTATTATTAGATCTCTTCTGCAAAATTTGCTTCATCTTTGCGTCCTTCTGATGGTTAATGAGATCCGTTTTTGTTCCGCTCTCAGCCTGGCTGTTTTCAAACGTACACGGTGTTCAATAAGTTCGGATACACTTTCAAAATTTGTTAAAAAAATGAAAACATGTTTTTTTATTTTTTGGATTTATGTTATTGAAAGCTATGTTTACAAGGAACGTTTACAACATTTCTCTTGGAATGACCCCCCCTTTGTACTCCTTAACGAGCTTCAAACGTTTCTCGAACGCGTCGCAGGCGGCACGCACGGACTGCATGGGCATTTCGTCCCAGATTTTTAGAATTACCGTCTTGAAATGATCCAAAGTGCTGACCTTGTATTCGTTCAGCTTCGCCATCATATAGGACCAAACAAAAAAGTCGAGAGGATTCAAGTCCGGGGAGCTGGGGAGGCCACAAAGTTTTGTCCAGAAAGTCGGTTAAATTGTCCCGACACCAGGCTTGAAACCACATTTGCCGTATGGGCTGGTGCACCGTCCTGCTGGAACACGTAGTGCTCATCGCCGTAGAGGCTTCGGAGACTGGGGGCAACAACCTTTTCCAAAACCTCAGTTTTGTAGTACGCCGCGTTGATTTTGACGTTTTTTTCAATAAACACCAAGGGTAGCTTACCACGTTTGCATACTGCCCCCAAACCATCACCGACGCGGCACTTTGGAACCGAGGGATGTTTATATTGATTCAGGAATGCTGTCCTCGATGGCGCTCCACACCCGGTCATTTTGCACATCAGTGCGGCTGCTGCAGCACGAACAGTTTCTCGTCCGAAAAACAAACTCCTGACCAGCGTGCCGAGAGAGGATCCTCTTAGCTCGATCCAACCGCTTTTTGCTGGTAGCCTCCGAAACGCCATGGACCTTACGTTTTTTGTAAGGCCTGAAACCAAGGTCCTTGGTGAGTATGGTGTGAGCGGTTCCAATGGAAACGTTGAGATCTGCAGCCGTTTTCCGGATTGAGCGGTTCTTTTGCGCCGAATTCTGCTCCTCACGATCTTGATGACCCGTGGCGTCCTCGCTGAACGCGGCCGACCGGATCTCGCACGGTCATTGGTCGAGGACGTCTCCCGGTATCGCCTGATGGTCGTAGACAAAGTTCCGCTTGACCCCATGCGATTTCAGCAGCCGGAATATATCGCCGGGTCGCTCACCGTTCAAAAACGCTTAATTACGAAGTCCCGATACTCTTTCATCGCGCGTAACAAACGAACAACAACTAACAGAATGTCAACACCGCGCACATTCGGTAGCGTATGAATGAAGCTAAAGCTGACACCAATACCAATGCAGAATATGTACATGGCGCATACCTACGCAATGATGAAAACTTGTATTCGAACTTATTGAACACCGTGTATATTGAAAGATTTAAGAACGTTATGGACAGCGCTTGCAGGAAAACCAAGCTTTTTTGCAAGTTTTCTTAATGACAGATCCAGATTTTCATTGCAACCGCACACAATTGCTTTTCGCACTTGCTCTTCTTTCGACGCCATCTTCGATGTAAAAGCTTTTAGTATTACCAAAAAATGATTTTACACAATGAACAGACATACGTTCATCAGTCTGCGAACTATTTCACGCGTTGATGACGTATTTCCAGAGATATACGTACTTAGGGGTGTCCAGCTTTTATCGCGAACAAGCCTTTGTTCCACTAGGCCTCTACACTCCGCTTCACTTTACCAATTTTTGAGTACAATTACATGCTATCTCTTTCCCACGGAAATGTTATCAATTTTCGTAAAAGTGCATCTACACAAAATTGAGCTGATCGCTTTTAACGACAATTGAGTAACATTTTCGTAGAGAAAAAGAGATAGCATACAATTGTACTCAAAAATTAGTAAGTGAAGCCAAGTGTACGGTGATAATATGCACTCACGGAAAAGTTTCGGAACGCTGCACACGGGTGATTTACTTCACTTCGCTTCACTTTACTCAATTTTCGAGTACAATTGAATGCTATCTCTTTCTTCACGCAATTTTACTCAATTTTCGTAAAAGTGGATCTACTCAAAATTGAGTTGATCAATTTTTAACGAAAATTGAGTAACATTTCCGTGAGAGAAAAAGAGAGCATACAATTGTACTCAAAAATTTAGTAAAGTGAAGCGGAAGTGTATGGTAAGTACAGTAAAATAAACAGTGCGTCCAGATATTAAGTTACTCAAGCCTTTAGCCTAACTTGTTCCTATATAGACCGTAGAGATGTTTCAGTTATTGTCCTAAGTGGTTATTTAAATTTGTGGATGGCATACATGCAAGCGTAGCACGAATCATTAACATCCAATTGCGGCACAGGAAATAGATTGAATTACAGCCCACGGGATTTTTTTTTCAGCATCATCTTTCCTAAAGATCTCTATTCGATTAGAAAAATCAAAACAAGACAAACACAACATGCATGTAATTTTCCCCAAATAAACGTATCACTTACTATCAACATGTTGTTCTCATCTGTCAACATACATGGAAATATGTAGCATCCCAATTAACATTTCCAAAACCATCCAGCTTCATTAAGTTTTATTTAAGTTTTATGAAAGCCACTAGAAATCAATTTGGATTTATTGTGGCAGTAAGAGGTGCCAATAGGTTTCAAGTTTTAGTTAGGTTTATGAGAACCTACACACTTAGATTTTTATACAGAAATCTGTAAAGTTTTACCGAATTCTCAACAGCTTAACGTGGGGTAATCCGATTTTACGGATTTCGGTGAAATTTTATAGATATCTGTAAATAATTTACCGGATTTCGGTAAAATTTTACCAAAATCCGTAAAATCGGATTACTGAACGTTCAGCTGTTGAGAATTTGGTAAACCTTTACAGATTTCTGTAAAATAATCTAATTGTGTACACAGTAGGCTGATGCAAAATTTGAAATATTTGCTCCCCTAAGCTTAATCGACGCCAATTTGGGTCCTGATAGTCCCCAAAAATTTTTAACACATTTGGTTTTAATTTGGCTTTGCACACGCTATTCAAAGTTTGTATGGGAATTAGTATGAAGAATCTCAAACTTACATTTCCAGATCCCTAACATCTTAATATTATGTCCTTAAACCAAATCTTATATACATTCATATAGTTTAAGTTGTCAACTATCAAAATGCCGAAGATACCTGACATGTAAATTTTATACAAAAATAGTTATTCATCAAATATAATAATAAGACGTAAAAATATGTAATGTATATAAAATATTTAAATATAAAATATATAAAATATATATAATAATATAAATAAAATAAAATACATAAAATATATGAATATAAAATATAAAAAACATATAAATAATAAGAAAACAAAAATAAAGAATAAAACATCATTCCTAAAGTGTGTATTTTATGTTTTATTGAATAACTATTTTTGTATAAAATTTACATGTCAGGTATCTTCGGCATTTTGATAGTTGACAACTTACACTATATGAATGTATATAAGATTTGGTTTAAGGACATAATATCAAGATGTTAGGGATCTGAAATGTAAGTTTGAGATTCTTCATACTAATTCCCATACAAACTTTGAATAGCGTGTGCAAAGCCAAATTAAAACCAATTGTGTTAAAAATTTTTGGGGACTATCAGGACCCAAATTGGCGTCGATTAAGCTTAGGGGAGCAAATATTTCAAATTTTGCATCAGCCTAGTACACAGCTTCTTAACAACGATCTTAAAGCCATGTCTTCTAAAATTCTTATTACTCCTGTCAAAGGTTTTATTTTAACTGTATGAACTCGTAGAATGCTGTTTTGAAATGCCGTTTTAGGACTTATTCGAATTATCTTATTAAAGGGTGATACGGTCAAAATTTGGTCAAGGGAAAACGCGTGTAAATCGGTGAAATCGTTTATTTAAAAAATCAAATTAAATTTCTTTTTCAAGTTCAATTAGTATAAAATTCAGGAAAAATATTCAGTTAGGCTTCCGCTTTTCCATATCCGAATTGCCGGGCCTTACGCTTGACCCCTGCCATCAGATTTTGTACAGCCACCTTGTCCACCTTCTTCGCCGCAGAAAGTTTGCCTTGAACTGCTGCTCGTCCTTAGCAGTTTTTTTGGTCTTCTTTAGGTTCCGCTTGACAATAGCCCAGTATTTCTCAATTGGGCGGAGCTCTGGCGTGTTGGGAGGGTTGTTGTCCTTGGGAACCACCTGCACGTTGTTGGCGGCGTACCACTCCATGGCCTTTTTACCGTAATGGCAAGATGCCAAATCCGGCCAAAACAGTACGGAACAACCGTGTTTCTTCAGGAAAGGCAGCAGACGTTTATTCAAACACTCTTTCACGTAAATTTCTTGGTTGACAGTCCCGGAAGCTATGAAAATGCTGCTTTTCAAGCCACAGGTACAGATGGCTTGCCAAACCAGATATTTCTTTGCGAACTTTGACAGTTTCGTGTGCTTGAAAATATCTGCTACCTTTCCCCTTCCTTTTGCCGTATAAAACTCCTGTCCCGGAAGCTGCTTGTAGTCGGCTTTGACGTAGGTTTCGTCGTCCATTACCACGCAGTCAAACTTCGTCAGCATCGTCGTGTACAGCCTCCGGGATCGCGCTTTGGCCGTCGTATTTTGTTTATCATCGCGATTTGGAGTCACTACCTTCTTGTAAGTCGATAGTCCGGCTCGTTTTTTGGCTCGATGCACGGTTGTAGACGATGCACCCAGCTTATTTGCGGCATCTCGGAGAGATAGGTTAGGGTTTCGCTTGAAACTACCGGCAACTCTCTTTGTCGTCTCAGCGGCTTCCGGTTTTCGATTTCCCCCCGATCCAGACTTCCTGGCTGTCGACAAACGTTCCCCAAACACTTTAATTACATTTGTAACGGCTGATTTGGCAACTTTTAGCGATTTTGCCAACTTTGCGTGCGAGTAGCTCGGATTTTCGCGATGCGCGAGCAAAATTTTTATACGCTGCTCTTCTTGCTTGGACGGCATTTTGACAACTGAAGAGTGAATTCCAAAATCAAAATAGGAGCAACATTCTACACACACACACACCTTCAAAATGAGGGGTGTTCAGGTTTTTTAAATGCAAAATTGAAAGAAATACGTCAAGTTGATATTGACCAAATTTTGACCGTATCGCCCTTTATGGTCAGTTGAGTGTGGCATTCTTTTAGATAACATTATTGAATTCTATAAATTTTCAGAAAATTCATGAATATATTTGTTTTAATTTTGTTTTTGCTGATGTAAACTCGCATAATCTTCGAGGTGCATTTATTTTCAGCACTTATCAAGCCAATATTCACCATAAAACTAAATGCGCATATGATTTGGAGCATGATACGCTATATCAAACTCAATTTTTTTGGATATTTTGCTATCAAACAAAAATTTCGCAACACTTCAACTTTTTTCTTAGGTATTATTTACTGTTAAATGAATCAGATGAGCAGAGAATCGAACGAAGCAGAACAACAAAAAACCAACCACGATATCACCGTGAAGTTTGACATATGTGGCCATTTGGCCTTATGCTGGTTTTGATGGCAGCCTATAGGTTTTATGAAGGTTCTCAAGTGGTCATAACATCTATCATTTTCGAAATCTTTATGGTTTTGTAAAAGTATTATTAATTTGTTTTCACAACCGTCTATAGAGTGGGCCAGTTTGTACATATTTCGGCTTTATAGATGCATAGAGAAGGTGTTGGTGGACTAAACAGTTTTGAATGTAGTTTTATCAACAAAGCTGGGAGGACTGCTATACGGCTAGAACAAAACTAAAATTGTTACTTGGAATGTTCTGACCAAATCTTGGTTTTGAATAGCCAAACATGGAATTGAACTATTCTTGAGCACAAAAACGAATATCGGCTTCCGGTTTGAACTGGGAAAAACTGTTCTATTTGGGGACCAGAGCAATATAACATCCTCATATCTACATCAGATATATGTATATTTCGAAATTCAAAAGCTCAAATACTTCTTAATCAGATCAAATCAGATAATAATTTGGCAATAATAAGATGCTGGAAACCAAATAAAATTTTCACCAAACTATTTGAAAACAAAGGACCAGATTTACCATTGTAATATTGTGAAAAATGGTATGAAAGTTATTTTCCACCTAATTACTTTGCTTGTCTTTAAGATCCACTTTTTTTTCAATCCCATGGAACAGGTGAAAATTGACGATTAATACCACCGAGCAAAAACATTTTCTCTACTGTTTTAAATTATTATTCAATATCACGCACCAGCAACATAAAAAGCTTGCTAACAACGCGCTAGAGAGTATTTATAATCGAATGTGGAAATTAAAAGGATGATCCTGATCCGAGCGAATTATACAAAAAAGGAAAGTGATATACAAATTTCCCAATAGAACCCATCATATACGTTGTGGTACGAATGACCGTTGAACAGATAATAGCCGATGTGACTACCATTGCTGCAATTGCTACTGCTGTTGCTGCATTGCTGATGAACCATCGGTTGCTGAAGTGTGTTTAAATTATCAGGTTAATTAAAAGAGAACTACCACTCGATGAAAAAGAAGCTGTGCGACATATTTATAATGACTATTAGTATGAAATGGAAACTGTATCGTAAATCAAAAGTGATTTCCACCGGTTTAGCAAAAATGTAGCTTAAATGCATCAACCAACGCTTCTAATGCATTTATCCCCTAGTGCAAATGCCTGTTCTTACCGTTTGCTGCCGTTTCTTAACGTCTGAAAATACCATAGATTGTATACTGATACTATAGATAACCTATCATCTAAAAGCCTACAATGATGTAGACAAAACATTTCATTGATCTCAACTTGAACACTAGTCAAATGTCACGCTACATCTATCCACAATCATGACCGTCACAAAACAATTTTTTTGTGATTATATATGTAAATACTTATGGTAGAAATATCTTAGTATATGCATGTTACCATTAAAAATTAAGTACAAATGACAGATCAAATTACGAAACAACCGTGTAAGTGCTAGTCAACTATTACATGAACGCGATCAAATTACCACCCAACCTACATCAATTGAATGTCAAACGAAGTGTACGCATAGGATTAACAGAGTGAAAATAAACAGAACGAGAGCAAAGCCTAGCATAAGATCAATCAGTTGATTATTTTTAAGCAAAAATCAAAACATAATAAAATTAAGTAAACTAGATAATAGAGGGAAATTAATGTGCCAAATACGAAGAAGAAGTAACTTACCAACTAAAACATTGAACTGCTGACAGAAAAAAAAAATGAAAGTTAAATAAACAGTAAAGTGAGGCCGTCTGTTGAAACCTACCTTCTTAGCTATGCATATGTTTATTAGTACCATAAAACGATAAATAGCTCAGCTTTGTAAATAATTTCCGCTGCCAATAGTAAGCTAAAAGTCAAATATCCTGAAATCCCACAATCTACAAAAGTAAGAAAACCATAAACCTTGCTTGAAAAATAAACCTGAATGTTCAATCTAAATGATTATAAAAAAAACCATCACACAACAGTGAATACAGTAGAAAGTGATGTTACTGAAAAATCAAAAATCGACTATCAGTTATTTCAATTTCACTCTCTCAATGATGATGATGACAGTCCTGGAAAAACTCAAACGGAAACTGTGGCTTATTGTAGGTATTGCGTTGAAGTAGTGCATCAAGGCGTTGCGCAGAACATGGCAGCAAATTATGTTGGTGCTACGAAACCAAGGCTTTTCTGATCAAAGCAAGCAGTTCTGTTAATATTGTATACCTTCTATATTCATTCCTGTATCCAAGCAAATTTCCAAGCTATATTGTTTTAATATCTTATATTTTACTGCTGCTTCGGATTACGTTAGTCTCTGGGATTAATCGTTTCTACCTCGAAAATTGTATTACTTTTTTTGATGTTGAGGTCTTCAACTGCTTCGCGTTGTCGTCTCTCAGGGTCTGCCTTCAGCTTATAGAACCGGATCTCTGCCAAACATTAGCTTGAAAGGGCTTTTACCGGTTTTCGCGTGTCTGGTGGCACGATACATTTCCAGGTGGTCGCTAAGCTGCAGTGTCACTTACTTCCGCTTGAATGCAGGGGCCGACGATAACTTCTTCAAAGCGTTATTTGCAGTCTTCACCACAATTTCCACAGCACCATTGGAGCACGGGCTATACGCTGCAGTCCACAAGTGCTTTATTCCTCGAGATGAATAAAAAAAACTTGAAACTCCTTAGAAACAAACTCGCAAATCTTCTCAATCGTTTCCCGCGAGGTTATGGTGCTGATCAGCTATCAGCAGCAAAGCAGATTAACTGACCGGATTTATTGAAAATCGTACCCCCCATGTTAAATTCCGCACGTTTCATAACACCTTCTAGCGCAATGTTGAACAGGAGGTAGGAAAGATCACCGCCTTGTCGAAGTTCTTTGCGTGTTTCAAACGAGTCCGATTACGCCCCCGATATCTTCACGTAACACTGTACACCATCCATCGTAGCCTTGATCATTCTGATCAGTTTCCCGGGAAAAAGGTTCTCGTCCATAATCTTCCATATAGCTCTTCACGATCGTATGCGGCCTTGAAGTCGATGAATAGATGATGTATAGGGACTTGATATTTGCGACCCGTTTTGGAGCATCTGCCGCAACGTAAAAATTTGGACAGTTATCGATCAACCGTTCGCAAAACCGGCTTGATAACTTCTCACAAATCTGCATGCTAGCGGTGATAGACGACGGAAGATAACAGCACTTTGTAGGCGGCAAAAGGGTATATGTATCATAAGATTGGATAAATTTTCATTAAAAAATTGAAAAATTGCTCGTTAAATTCAACAAAATATAACCATAAAGTATATTAAATGTTCCTTGGACATGTGAAAACAGCTCCATAGAATAATGAAAATTGAGCATTGGAAACCCGGATATGTTAATTAATGATAGATGCAATGCTAAATATATCATGTATAAGCTGACAATGGTTTGCTTGAAAAGTAACATTAAGCATCAACTAGTGTACCATACGGATGACGAAAAGTACCTTGATCTTGGTACATTAAAGGGCGAACACGAAATTATTGCGACACCGAAAATGTCATGCCAATTTTCTTATAATGTTTAGAATCAAACCAAAATTTTAGGGTAGTTTTATACATATATTTACTTCAAAAATCAAAAGAAAAGTCAATCGATGGAGCCTTGAGTGTAAAATTGAACGCATTTTCGCTTGATGCCCTCCATCAAAGTCTTTACAGTGTCATCCGGTACCAGTTTCTCAGTTTTTTTTTCCATTTTCTTAACATGTCCTTCTCGTCTTTGACTGTCTTCTTGCTCTTCCGAAGTTCCCGCTTCATCATTGCCCAGTACTGCTCCACCGGGCGCAGCTCAGAACAGTTTGGCGGATTCATGTCCTTTGGAACAAAATGGACAGAATTGGCCACATACCACTCCAGGACACTTTTAGAATAGTGGCATGATGCCAAATCTGGCCAAAATAGCGGAGCTTCGTCGTGCTGCTGCAAGAACGGCAAAAGGCGCTTCTCAAGGCACTCAGATTTGTAGATCTCACCATTTACTGTGCCCTTTGTCACGAAAGGCTCACTCCTCAGTCCGCAAGAGCAGATGGCCTGCCAAATGAGATATATGGAGGCGAACTTCGACATTTTCTTCTTCTTAAATTTGTCGTCCACATAGAACTTGCTCTTGCCGGTGAAAAACTCCAACCCCGGAATTTGCTTAAAATCGGCTTTTATATACGTTTCGTCGTCCATCACACAGCAGCCATATTTTGTCAGCATCTTCTCGTAGAGCTTCCGTGCCCGAGTTTTAGCCGTCGATTGTTGCCGCTCATCGCGGTTTGGGAAGTTCTGTACCTTGTATGTATGTAGTTCAGCTCTCTTATTTGCATTCTGGACGTAGCTCTGCGACATGCCGATCTTTTTAGCCAAATCACGGCTTGAGACGTTGGGATTTGCTTTAACCATCCGCTTCACCTTTCCCTCCGTCTTTTTGTTCTTCGGTCCCGGTTTTCTTCCAGCTCCTTTGCCGTGGTCCAACGTCAACCGCTCCTGGAACCGCTTCAATACTCTGGAGATGGTTGAATGGTGAATGTTCAACATTTTTCCCAACTGCCGGTGCGACAGGTCAAGAAATTCCAGGTGTTTGGAAAGAATTTGTTCTCTCGACTCGCGTTGGTTCACCTCCATTTTCGTTGAATCGAAAAACACGACTTCGACAGCATGTAAACAATACACATCAATGAGAAAGTGTGCAAAATTTGGTTGATTTTTACCCAATGGTAAAAAAGTTATGCCCTGTTGAATGTGTCGCAATAATTTCGTGTTCGCCCTTTAATTGAAGCTTAAGGTTACTTTTCAATTGGATCACTATCAGATTACACATAATATATTTAGCATTGTATCTAACATTAATGAACATAGCCGGGTTTTCAATGCTCAATTTTAATTATTCTATGGAGCTATTGTCACATGTCTATGGAACATTTCATATATTTTATAGTTATATTTTGTTGAATTTAACGAGCAATACATTTCATTTTAGGGAGCGTTTTTCAATTTATTATTGAAAATTTATCCAATCTTATGATGCATTTATAGGGCTGCCCTTTCCCAAGTAACACACAAAACATCTTTTTAGAATGATTTATAATTGTTTGTACTATAAATGAATTATAAACGTATTGCAAAACATGTCAAGACTGGAGCGGTTTGTTACTCTCGTATTCTATACATCACTCTGACAAACGGTTGAGCTAAAAAAACTTTTTCCACTGCTGCATGTGATTCAAACTTTATTATTGTTCTGAAAAACATGGTTCCATACATTTATAATACTTAAACAGGACAAGATTTTATGGGCAGTTCTATATACTGTTGAAATTACATTACAACAACCATGTTTTGCAAAACGTGTTCTTTTTTCTCATCACGATGAATTTGTTGTACAAAATTGTGTTTCCACTGCCAACGAGAAGCATATCATAGATACTCAGATTTCACTTTTCAACAATCTGAGTTGGCTTAGCAAAGAAGCTGCAAACCTGTCACGCCTAGGACTAGTGATCAAATCCCATGCTTGGCTAGGGTTTTTTTTTTGTATGAGGATCATTTTTTTCCATATTATGTTCTAAGGAGTGTATCGAAAAGTAGTTATAAACATTCGATGCGTTATTACGCATAAACTACTGTATATATTTTTAGCGTGTAAGCGCCATTTACTTTGTTTACATGTCAAAAATGATTATTCGGTTCATTCATTTCGTTGATAAAGTTGTATTCAAAATGTCGCGAATTGAATTTGAGACTAGAAGAAAAATTCTGCACAACTTGGTGCACCGAAAAGGGTGTTACTTACAACCAGATTGCGAAAAGAGTAAATGTTCACCCGGCAAGTGTAAAACGCATCATTGAAAAGTTTGGTAAGGAGTGCTTTTTAAAGGAAATTCCGTTATTTCTGGACCGGCGAAGACAATTGATTTTCCCATGCTCTTGAATTATTGCAGACTCAATAGTTATTCGCTTTTGCGAGCTACATGCCATTTAGTGACGTAGAACCTTCTTAGAACCTTTTTTAAACATGTTTTGTCCACTCAACATCTTTAAAGACGAAATGTATACAAAGTGGCCCACTCTATAGACGGTTGTGAAAACAAATTAATAAAACCTTTCCAAGACCATAAAGATGTTGAAAATGTTCTAGTGAAAGATGTTATGACCACTTGAGAACCATCATAAACCTATTGGCCGCTATCAAAACCAGCAAAGGCCGAATGGCCACAGCTGTCAAAATTCACGGCGATATTGGGGTTGTTTTTTTTCAGCTTTTTTTCGATTCTCTGCTCTTCTGATTCATTCAGTAAATAATGGCTAAGAAAAAAGCTCAAGTGTTGCGGGAAATTATGTTTGATAGCAAACAAATTGAGTTTTTTTATAGCGTATCATGCTCCAAATCATATGCGCATTTAATTTTATGGTGAATATTGGCACGATAAGAGCTGAAAATTAATGCGCCTCGGAAATTATGCGAGTTTACGACAACAAAAACAAAATTGAAAGACATATATTTGGTAAATTAAGTTTGTCTCAGATCTACAGTTCAATTGTATTACATTTAAAATTTGGTGAATTTATATTTCCACATTTCAATTATTTCATATATTCCAATATGGCGATTGCAAGAAATCACAGTTTTGCCAAAGAGCCAATTTATCTTCACAATGGCTACTACAAAACTATCTGGTCGCTTAGTAGCTTTCCTCAATGCCAATTAGCCGTTTAATGCATTTAACAAAATGGATTAAAAATGCTTTTTCAACTGACCATAATAAAATAATTTGAATGAGTCCTACAACGGCATTTCAAAACAGCATTTTATGAGTTTATAAAGTCAAAATAAAACCTTTGATAGGAGTAAAAGGAATTTTAGAAGTCAAGGTTTTATTATCGTTGTAAAGAAGCTGTGTAGGTTCTTATAAACCTGACTAAAATATGAAACCTGTTGGCATCTCTTGCTACCATAATGAAACCGAATTGATTTCTAGTGGCTTTCATAAAACTTTAATAAAACTTAATAAAGCTGGATGGTTTTGGCAATGTTACTTGGGATGTGTTGTAGTTTTACTGAAAACTGGGTGCAATCATAATTTCTTGGACAGTCTTTAGTATTGTTTGAAAATAAGTTTTTGTAATATATTAAAAATCATATACGCCGCTATCAATTTTCAAACAAATCAATGTGAATCAAAATTTAGTTTTAAATAAGAAATATTCCATTCTTCAAATTGTCCTAAATTTCCGAACTAACAGTTCAGCACATGAATCTTGGAAAGTGTGAGCTGTTTAGTGGAATACCTGAAACTAAAATATGAGAAGAAAGATGAGTAGCTTCCATTTAATTCAAACCACCTTTATTGACCTTTATCTTGACAAATATGTGTATTTCGTATACACGTGCAGATCTTTCAGTGGCGTGTACTAATACTCAAGTTCATTAGTACAACCAATAGTAGAGTATTAGTACACGACTCTGAAAAAGTCTGCACATTGTAGATCAAATACGCGTATCTGCCAAAGGTATAAATGTACTTGGAATTAATGAAAGAGGAATTCACAAATGTTTCTACATGATTAAAGATCCTGATCAGCTTGAGATGTGGAATTCATTAGCTTCGCTAAAAATATAAAAGGTGTTACAAGCATTTCGGAGCATTGGAAACTAAGGTTCTTCATACTGATAAAAAAACTTGTGCAATCCATGATATTTTCGTTCCACAATACTTATTGCACATTATATCCTTATCGTCCACTACCAAACTTTTAAACCAATTTGGTTAAAAACTGATATTCCATAAACCATGTGATGCTTACATGAAAATACAAACATACAGTATGTAAAAATAAGTACATCCATTTAAAAACTATTTCTCACAACTTGGTGACAACCACCGGCGCCGGGGAAGACGACTCGCCGCCTGGACTCTGACGTATCGCAATCATCAACGCATGAACCGGGACCAACGGCTTCCTCCCGTGACCAGATTTTTCCCGCTTCAGAAAACCACTGACCTCGACTGGGATTGAACCCAGACCCACTGGGGTGCTGAGCAGCAGTCACGCTCACCACCGGTACTGACTATTTGCGGTATCGTTATTCACGAACAATTGCCATTTTCGTGGGATACTAGGTTGAAAATAATATTATTGCAAGTCTGAAAGTCTGTAACATTGTAGACGAAATACGCGTATCTGTCGAAGATAAGCAAAAGTAGTTGGAATTAAATGGAAGATACTAATTTTTCTTCTAATTTCTAGTTAATATTATTGCGTCGGGAAAATAATCTATATTAACATAATTGAAATTTAACGTATATACAATATAAGATAATGTTTCAATACCATTTGAGTTGATAAACCACTTCAATGAATTACAGTTCACGTTAAAAATCCCAAAAACTCCTGGACTGGACAAACTTTTCTTACCAACAGTACCCTTCTGACGAATTTTCTTATGATTATCAGACATAAGAATCCATCCTAAAGATTGGACTCGGAAAAAATGCGACACTCTGTTTCGGGTGTATCTTTTTATTGCGTGCGTAAAAATAAATGAAATTTTGTTTAGAGTGTTATGTTTATGTGTGCAAAATTTTATTGCGATCTGTCAAATAGTTTTCAAGATGCATTGGAAACAAGAAAATCTTCGCCAGCAAATCTTGGGCGCGGTGATCGATAATCCTGGTCAGCTGCACAGATGGATCGGCAAAAGGCTTGGAATCCACCATTCTACCGTGTCCCGTGTTGTGAAGATGTTTCAGAAGGCGAAGACCATCGAGCGGCGCGCTGGAAGCGGCCGAAACCCGAAAATGGAATAACCAGAGAAGGCGCGGAAGATAAGGCAGTACTTTTAGAATAACCCGAACCTTTCCACCCGAGACGTGGCCCAAAAAGGTCAATTCGTCGAAGTGGTTCGTCCAACATGGAGGTTGCGGAAATGTTCCGGAAGAGAAAGATGGACCAATTTGCGAAGAAGTACCTGTTGTGGCAGGCGATCGGCGAGTGCGGACGGTACAGTAAGCCGTTCGTTACAACCGGCACCATAAACGGGCAGATTTATCGAGAGGAATGCTTGCAGAAGCGGTTGCTGCCCTCCCTCCGCGCTCACCGTGGTCCCACGCTGTTCTGGCAGGATCTCGCTTCGTGCCATTACGTCAAGCCTGCAATGCATGGGTACGAAGCGAAGGGCGTTATTGTGGTCCCGAAGGAGGCGAACCCGCTAAATACACCAGAATTTCGTCCGATCGAAAAGTTTTGGGCGATAATGAAGAAGAAGTTGAAGAAAAGCGGAAAAACATTCAAAACTGATGAAGCTTTGAAGAAAAATTGGGAGAAATTGTGTAAGGAAGATGGACAAAGTTTCGCCCAAGATCTCATGAGCAGTGCTAAGAGAAATGTACGAGCATTCAGCTTGAGGAAGGGAATTCAATAAACATAGCTAATATATAGTTATTTAATCCCTGAAAATTTGAGAAATATCCGATTTAAAATGAATTTTTGGTGATCATTTTTGTGTGTCTCATTTTTTCCGAGTCCAGTCTTTACATCGCAAATCATAGTACCATTGTTTACAGTCAAACTTTGATAGCTATATCAAATGTTCTCACAAACTCAATCCCAACGTCAGAGATATCGAAGACTAACTGGGAAAGTCCCACACAACAGTGCAAAGAGCAAAGAAGCTAGCCGGACTGTCAAGATATATGGTTACAGTGACACCAAATCGAGCTGATAACCAAAACACAACAGCCAAAGGAAGAGCGCGTAAGTTTTACACGAGTTTATTGACCAAGTTTGATTGCGTCGTAATGGACGATGAAACATACATCAAGGCTGACTTCAAGCAGCTCCCAGGTCAAGAGTTTCATACGGCTACCGGAAAAGGAAAGATTCAAGATAAGTTTGAGCAGAAAAAAATCTAAGTTCCCGAAAAGATTTTATTTTATTTTTATTTTATTTTATTTTGGCTCATAATAAACTAATTGCTGTGCTCTTATTTGTGTTTGACCAACTTTTGACCATTTCACCCTTTAGAGGGTAGGTTGTCACTGACAAAATCCGCGTCAGGAAATTGTACCGAGAGTGGGGACACAAAATAATTGCCGCGATCACCAAATATTGTTAATCCTATTCTTAAATACTAATTTAATTATAATAAATTCCAAATAGTCGCACACTTGAATAAACAGCCTACAACATGAATCTAACGGACTACTTCGTCCATATAGAGTACTACCCAGGTAACCAATAAGCAGTTCCAAAGCGTCTTTACGGCAGCCTATCAAGCAGCCGCCGTAAATGCAACATAAATGCCACTCTTTGGCCCAATATACGGCTGCTTTACTGCAATTGACGTGGTTGGATAGTGGCTCAGTGGTTATCCATTCTGCTTACTGAGTAGATGGTCGGGAGTTCAATCTCAGGCCCGTCCCCTTCCTTGTCATTTGTCACTTGACTCTTTCTATCACCACTAGATTTAAAATAAAAAGCAGTCTACTGCGCTTTCATTGATCGCATCACTTACCACAGTGAATCCATGATCTAAAATTAACCTGCCTCACTAACACAAAAACTATCCTTCCTTGACCATTGTGGAGACGCAGAGGTAAACATGGTCTCTAACCAACGATTGTCAAACTAATCATCCTTCCCTCTCCCCAAAGACCGTGAGGACGTGGCCGGCGCCGGTACTGATCTATAAATGGAATGAATTAGTGAGCTTGTACATTGGAGATGTAAGGCTACTCCCAAGCTCCATCTATGTGGTTCTCTGTGCAATTACACTACTTCTGATCGGTAACGGAGTAACAACTACGCTACGCTCGGTCTTTTATAAAAAAATATATACACTCAAGTCTTTTTTTACGCGGTTTTTTTACACGGTTTTTTTACACGGTTATTTTTACGACGATTTTTGAAATAACGCGGTTTTTTCTTACGACGATTTTAGAAACAACGCGGTTTTATTTTACGACGATTTTGGAATAACGCGGTTGAAGATCCAAAAAGCCTAAAAAACGCGAAAAACATTATTGGATACTTGGTGTGTCATGAAGAAGATTAGTTTCTTCGGAGTTCAGTTAACCTACGCCTTCAATTGTGTGCTGTGGAGGGACTGTTCATATATTATGTCACGTCCGACACCATTGTGAAAAGCAAGATAGCGACTTCCGGTTTGTGAAAAGGCGCCGAATACTTCGAAATATATACGGCTGCTTTACTGCAATGCTTGATAATGCTTCATTTTGCATTCGAAATGCTTTATTACAGGCAACACGCATTTAAATAGCATTTTAAATTCAGCTTTACAACCGAAAGTTTATAAGATGCTGACATAATGCTAATATAATGCTTGTAGCATCTGGAAATGCATATTTAGGGTTGATTTACTGCATATGCTACTGCTTATTGATTACCTGTGTAGTACTGTGGCCAGAAATCCAGAACAGTTGGCGATTCCGGAGCTGACGAACTGGTGCATGTAACCCAACATTCTCAAGAATGCTGCAATCGATGTTGCACATGACTTGTGTGCAAGAGAAACAACCGTTGTAGCATGACTCGACGACTCAATAACGGTTGTATATTGGGATGTGCACATTTATGTTCATATGGCGGCAGATTGACCGAATCGTTCCATAGAAGGCGACGTTATGCATGATCTGATATTGTTTCGTGGCTCTTTTCGAACATGAACGGCACAGTAGGGACCCAGATCTGTAATCTGTAACTATGGTGCGTTACGGGGTATCAGATCTACCAACGAACCCTATTCCGAATTGATCCAAACTAGGGAACATAATTGTTTTCGTAGTTAAAAAACATATTTTCGACCATATAACACTTATGCCACTGATTATCGCGATGGTTTTTGTGATCTGTGTGAGCAGGTGCATTGTCTTGATGAAAAATGTTTCCTTTTTAACTAGTAGGACTACGTTTTCTTTTCTATACCGTGGTGCCGTTTCAAAAATTTTGAAAAATGAGAGCGTTACGCAAAAGTGAAAGGTTTTTGAACGCTTATAACTCTCGTTCGACTAAACAGAATGACTTCATTCATACACCATTTGATCAAAAAGACTCACAAATTTTTTGCATTGAAATTTGAAATGAAGTTCTAATTACTATAAGTAGTTCAATTTTTCATTTGAAAATGACCTTCTTTGCTCCCATACAAATTTGCGTATCAACAGGTTGAAAAATGTGTTTCCCTAGCAAGGTCATAGGAAACGAGCAACAAATGTCTTCTTCTTCTTCAAAATAACTTTTCCTCGTCCCACACAAATTTATGAACGCACAAAGCTATTGGTCGAAAATGACATCATATTTGCGCTACGCTCTGATTGGTTCATACTGCCGCATTAACCGTGTCAGCAATTGCGAAACATGTGGGAGCGACCAACAGACCAATCAGTTC
>JASCZW010004542.1:0-46303 GCA_034211315.2 Aedes japonicus | reverse complement strand
AAAATGCTCAGTCTCCTAAGCCAAATGCGTATGCAAAAGTTTCATTCAAATAAAAATGTATCGAAAATAATTTTCCACTTTTCTAGGTCATTTCGCCTGAAACGCTCTTTGAGTATTTTCGACCCAAAACGCATGAAAATATTGAGTTGGGACAACATTGTAAAGCCCGACGACACATCCGATGGCTTCTGGTAGCATCGGGCCATTAAAGTCAATGATGGTGCTCACTATGGCTCCATTCTCCTCGCCTCGTCGCATATGTGGGGGTTGGAGGGATAGGCTAAAATCTAAAGAGCGGTGTGGTTTTTCTTTACTTTCGAGATACACAACTGGATGGCAAAAAAAAAACCGGACGAAGATAAATGCCTTTGTAAGCTTGCTGGAAATTTCCAACGTCTGCGTTGATTCAATGGGTTCGATTGGATTGTTATCATCTCCTACTAACTCGCTCTGTCGCTTTCTGAGAACGTGGCTCTTGGAGTCATTTATTTTCCAACATCCACGAGGAAGGGCGCGGATGGAAAACGGAAAGAAAAACAGAAACATATCAAGAGATTTCCAGTAAATTGTATCGTCATTTAGTTTAAGTGATCCATTTTGGTTTTGGAGATGATTTCGGAAAATTGTCACATGGGTTTGAGAGATTGAGATCGAGTGGTTTGGCCTCGAGTTTCGGATAGGATCAGTGTCAATGGTATCATAAAGTTGCTTGGTTACTTCGTTGATATTTTCTGTTATGTTTTGAAGAGTTGTGTGTATCAATTTTTATAATTAGTAGATTTGATTTGGTAACCATTTTTTGATTCTTATGTTTCAACCGTTCAATGTGAATCTCAAAGCCTGTTCACGTTAAATTACGGACACCAAAATAATAGCTGCAAAAACAAATTACACATTTTTCATCAAAACCAGGCCTATGACAAGGACCACGTTTTCACGTATACCACATCTCAGCAAGCTCAGCTGTTAAAATAATGTCAACATTGTAAGTTGTGTCTGTTGGTGCTCGTTTTCGTTGTGCACGTCATACAAAGCAGAAATATCGCTTTCTGTGGTGTTTTACATCAAAACAAACAACCAAAACAAATGATTAGACTTCTATTTGACAGCTGACAGCGGGCCCAGATCAATTTGGGCCCAGGACATCCTGTCTACTGTCAATCACTGCTATTGATATGGGCTTGTCAATGGCCTGAACAATACCGATTGTTTATTTCATAATAACAGAGCTATATCTGCATTAGAAACGTAAATATAACTGATGTGCACCATGTATGCTGCCAGGGTCATCTTTTCTTAAAATCATTGGTACTATTTGCTTCCTTCTTAGTTTCGAAGAGTTTCCGCTTCACTAGAGCCCAGTACTTCTCTATTGGGCGAAGTTCTGAACTAGTTTGGTGGATTGGTTGTTTTGGCACTTATTTGACCTTATACCATTCCAGGATGGATTTCGCATAGTGACAAATCAGGTCAAAATAAAGCTGGAGACTCGTGGCTTCTGATAAACGGTAGCAACCACTTTTGAAGACCTTCTTTCTCGTGCACATCCTTGTTTAAAGTGCTGGTAGAGAAGAAACTTTGAATTTTTGGACCACAACTACATATGGCGTGAATCCTAGAGGGTTTGAGCTGTTTAGTGGAATACCTGTAACTAGAAATTAAAAGAAAAAATCGTATTTCGTCCTGACGCGTATTTCGTCTACAATGTGCAGACTTCTTCATTGTCTCGTACTAATAATTCGGCTTACTCGACTTTTTCTTCTAATTTCTAGTTACATATGGCGTGTCAAATCAAATACTCCTTCGGGAATTTGGACACCTTCTTTGTCCGGAAATGCTCGGTAACGGCGTTCATTTGCATTGCGGTATAAAAAGCCAAACCCGGAAGCTGCTGAAACACGCTACTGAAATGTCATGCAAATTTCTGGCCCCCAAGACCGACACAAGCATGCGTCCTTAAGCACATAAGCATGAGTTGAAAAAGATAAGAAAATAAATTCAATCAAAAGTCTCGAGTGGCCATGAACATATTCAGATACCCATAGTGCCAGAAACTCTGGCAATTAGGTATCAAAATTCATGAAATAGCATCAGTAGGATATTCCTCAACGTTTTATGGCAAGTTTCGTTCTTGGCCAGTCTAGGCCTCATGGGTACATGGTACAGAATAGCTGTTCCAGGGAACAAGGCGGCATATGGCATTCATTCCTGGAAATTAAATAGATGTTCCGAAATTGTGTCGTTCAAATGATCATTGTCGATAATGTCCCTTAAGCCAATAAGATTTTGAATCACACAGAATTGAAATCGGCCCATAATTGCCAGAGTTACAATCACTTGAATTTGGTGGGTACCCTGTCGATCACTTAAGGGGTAAAGAAATTCGTCACCACTTCGGCCCCTCTTGCCAAAAGTCCCCACTTCGGCCCTTGTTGCTACTATGTGAAATGTTTTTATGCAAAAACTTGCCTTCCTTTTTTTTAGGTGTCGTTGAACTTCAGCTTCCTGTTTGAAAAAAAAAACCTATGAAATTTCGGATTGTAAAATAAGAAACGGTACCTGTGTACCCTGTTGAACACATAAGGGTTTAACGATGATGAATGCTGATGATGAAAACTGTGAATTTAGAAATTTGCAAAGAAAGTGTGAAGAAAGATGATATTGGAAAATACAGCGGATGAAAGAAATCTAGAAGAATGGCGAAAATATGGCAAAGAAAAGAAGAAATGAATGAACGACGAGAAAGTGAAAGCGAATTAACGAAAATTATTAAAAGGATTCCGAAAAACGAAGGCGGCAAGAACAAATGAAAAGGATAAACAAACGAAAGCGGATGAGATAAAAGATGAAGTGGAAAAAAAAGAAGATAATACTGAGGATCCAATGAACGAGAAAAAGTGAATGTTGAAAGATCTGAAGGTGTACACAAAAGTGCAACAAGATGACGAAGAAGTAAAATAAAAAATCGCAAAGTTGAAAAGAACATGAAAATACAGTGAAAATGAAGGGTGAGAAATATAAGAGAAACGGACGAAAATAAGCGGAAGAAGAGATGTAATAAATGAGAAATCGATAAAGAAAAGTGGAAGATGAGAAAAGGAAGAAGAGACGGAGAAGAAGAGAAATCAAAGAAGTGAAACGGAAGGGAAGCGGAAGAAGCGTAGTTGAACAAGAAAAGTGGAAAAAATAAGTGAAAGAAAAGCAATGGAAGAAGAGAAACAGGAGAAAAGAAACGAAAAATTAAGTAGTAGAAGAAAAACAAAAGAAAAGAAACAGAATAAGAGAAGCGGTAGATAAGAAACAAAAGCAGATTAGCGGAAGAAACTAACAGGGAGAAGTAAACCGGAAGAGTAGAATTGGAAGAAGAGAATTGGAAGAAGAGAATTGGAAGAAACGAAGCGAAGGAAAAGAAGCAGGAGGAGAAAAAATGGGAAGAATTTTAGCAGAATATAAATGCGGAAGATAAGTAGCAGAATAAGCGAAACTAATAAAGTTAAGCGTAGGAAGAGGAGCGAATGCCGCAAAACGGGAGGAAAAAAGTGTTTCCAACAACGGATAAGGCGAAGCAGAAGAAGAGAGGTGGAAGCAGAGAAATGGAAGAAAAGAAGCGGACGAGAGAAACAGAGAAGATGAAGTGGAAGCAGAGAAATAAGAAAATCTGCAGAGGATGAGTGGAAGAATAGAAGAGGGTGAAAACATACGCAAGCGCAAAAGCCGAAGATGAGAAGTGAAAAAAAAAACGGAAGAAAAGAAGCAGAATAAGATAAAGGAAAAAATGTCAAGCGACATGAAAATTCTAAATGATAAAGTTGTAGAAATTGAATAAGTTTTTCAAGGTAGCGAGTAGCATCTTATATTTCCTGGATCGGGTGACTTTCTGTGAATCTCAAGTGTCGTAATCAAACACTAAGTTTAAAATTATATGAAATTTTGAGATTTTTGGCTTCCGCAATCAAAACTACTCCAGTCGATTACCACTATTGGCCCCAAGTGAATCAAATGTTTCCGTATAATTTTGGACCGATTTCAAAAGATATTTTGGATCTCTTCTCCAGAATATGGTCTTTCAGAAAATACTGATTTGCTAACCAGACCCAAAACCTATCACCAGATGATATACCTTATTATAATAAAAATAGAAAGAAAAACATTCCATCTCCTAGGACTAATTCTCATGTAATAAATTTCAATAAGAATCAACCATAAACGGATAAATGACCTCCGGATCTTCATCCTCCATGTGCGATGCTCCCCTAATCCAATTCCACTTCCCCATAGAAACACACCTCTCTGTACGAAAGCAAAATTCAATTTCACGCTTTTAGACCATCCAGGCTACCTCTACATTTACTAGGGTTCTTCTCCCCCCATTCTTTCAGCATCAAAGCCATTCAATTACGTTGCATTAAAATGCAAAAAATGTCTAATTGCATCTGCTCGACTGACTCTGGCTGGCATCCCCGGGACTCGGTCTTTGCCGCTTTCCACCGGCACCACCTTGTGCTATACATCGTATGTATGGCGATGTGTAGGTTCCTATTGCACATCTCCGACGATAAAAGAATGACCACCGGGAGAAACCGTCCAACTGCTTTTCCTCTTTTTTCTTTTTTTTCACTTCCATTACCCCTGCCACCCGTGGTCCATTTGCAGCACCCACTCACAGTTTCCCCATAAATTAAGAAAATCGAACATGATTCCATTAATTTCCAATGTGCTCTTCCCCCATATCACCCCCCCTGTTTGCCCATTATAACTCGAACATTCAATGGCGTTATGGGTGGGAAGGGTCGCGGAGGGTAATTTGCAGTAGAATGAAGAAAATTTCCCACACCTTGAATGTAGCGGCCAAGTCCGTGAATAATTGCAATCAATAATGAGATTTGTTTCCGGGACGATTCTGAAGAGGGAAAATTCCTGGACATCGTGGGTTCAATTTACATAAATATGTTCTTCGCCGGCGGAATCATTTGCTGCCTAGCGAAGCGGGGGGTGAATTATGAAGAATTACTGAAAGGCTTTTCCTTCTTTGTGAGCATGATGCTTCTGCTACGCACCGTTTGGAGAGTCCTTGCAGAAAGCGAGTATGCAATAAGTTTCAATTTTCTTTGTTGTAGTGGTGGTGGTGTTGTGCAGTGGGGAATGGAAGGAGCTGTTCCGGAACCACATAGTCTTGTCTGTTAAGGCACTAAGATGAGGGGAGCTAGGTTGGTTAGAGGAAATGTCGTTGAAGGTTGAGAACTCGTTGAAAGTTGAAAATCGTTCAACTAGAAGAACACCATCAAGAAGAAGATGACAATTCAAATGAAACAGGAATATTGTATTTATCTAAGTTCATATAAATATGCGAAGCTTTTTATTGCAATGACAGGTTTGTCTGGCACCAGTTCTAAGGAGAGAGTGGTTTACTGCCGGTAACCGCAAGTCAGTGCTATCTGTCAAAGTAGGCATTTAGAAAATGAATTTTGATGTTTTCGAACTCGATTTGCATGCACAGTTTGAAAATATCCTACCTAACTTGACGATGCTGCAATCTTTTCGGACCACATCATAAATTATCAACCATCATCAAACAGTGTGGAAAATTTATTCAAACGCATCAGAAGATCGAATTTTGTTTAATACTACCATACCTATACCAGGTGTCATTTAAAATAAGAATGAGAGCGTTAGACTAGTGGGGAAGATTTTCGAAGCTAATAACTCTCGTTTGACTGAAGGAAATGACTTTACTCATACACCATTCGATCAGAAAAGAATTAAAATCTCTTGCATTTAAATTTTAACTAAGTGCTAACAATATAGGATATGTGTCCCTTGACTCAGCCTATTATGCAACCAGCGATCACATTTTTCATTATAGCTCATAAAGTTTTCAAGCTGTTAGCGAGATTCAACTAGTTATACACTTGCAAAGATAAGTTTGATGAGACATTTGGTAGCATATATCACTAAAAGTTACACAATTATTTTTATAATGCCATAAACTTTCGAGGGATGTGGATTTAATGTCGGTCTATAAGTACCTGGGTCTATTCATGGATGCAACTTCGTCCCATTCGATGGATTTATTACTAAATGCAGTCTCTGTACGGTTTTTTCTTCTTATACTATGAATTAAGGCATTTCCAGCTGTATTCGCATTACTTAACACAAAATTTTAAAAAACTAACTGAAGTAGAACTGCTTTGAAACACATAAGTGATGTTTATATATGATTTACTAGCCATTCAATAATGAAAACATTATAATTCACTATACAATGATTTTTTTCTCTTCGATTTGTGTTTAGATGAGCCACTTGAATATAAACAACCGAAAATTCATGCATTTCCACTTGACATTTAACCAATAACAACATTTTTACTACGTTATTGATACAACAGGCCATAGTTGAGAACATACAAAAAAAATATGTCCTCAACATTGGGCCTATCATTTTCTTGTAAAATATTTGTTCTTTTAGCTATGTAAACAGTAAGTTTGTAACGTGTAACTGTTTACTGCACATCCAGACTGCATTACTTCCTTTATCGATTCAATTTAGCCAAATTTAGATCACTTGAAGATCGTGTAGATCATCTGTTCAGCTTAACAAGTGAAATCATGATGCCCCAAAGTTAAGTTCAAGAAAACAAAAACTACGCGGAAGTGAACAACTATAAAATGGTTAGTATTGTCTTAATTGCTTCGGATTACATCTTTCATGCGAATAGCAACATGATTTGATTATCGCTAAATTAATTACACATTTGGTACATAGGCCGAATGAAGGAGCTAGGCTAACATTACATCTCCTTACCCTATGTAGTTAATTTGAACATAGGAATGACCTACTTTTACTACCATACAAATCTGCATACAAACAGGTTCAAATTTCATATTCCCTTCCCGGGTCTTCAAAATTAGGTAGCAAATGGTTCAAATTGTCTCCTTAGTTTTATTTTATTAATTTTCATTCCATGGTAAATACTGCAATAGCTTTACCCCTCTACAGAAAATTAACTTCGTTTTATCGTCGTTGACTGATTTTAAAACCGAGGCCCCTTCCCACGAGATTTTGCTACGAACTGCAATTTTCGTGATTCTCTACTTTCGGGGCTATGGTATTGAATGCTAGAGCTCGCGAAACGAACCGAAATGATTTCAGTGTTCGACACTAGCTCTCAGCTGGTGGATCAAACGGAGCTTTCTTCACCTGCCACAGTCCACCCTGTTGTGGTATGGGAGACAAAGCAATGTCGGCTAATCGGGTAGGTGCCAGTGTTTCCGTCTACCAACTGCAGTGATGAAATTTCGGGCCACTAAAAACCTGTAGGAAGGGTAGCGATGCTTGTGACAACTAATTTACCAGAATGATCTAAATTATCTTGTCATCGGTCATTCGAAGCGACGAGGAGTTTTGTAAATTATTCTCCGGAGTGAACATAGTACATGATGGACTACTCTTGGCAAGAAACAGCCACCTCATTGAACTGGATCGCATTTAATATCATTGTTTACGTATTGCCCTTGGCTGTATGCATTTGACGCACAATATGAGCCTGGAGGTCCTGGCAGAATTAGAACCCTCTAATCTAGAATACTGATCAAGTGTGGAATGATTAACAACCTTGTAATTGAAAACTTCAAATAAATTCTCTAATTGAGTACTCCAGTCTAGATTCTTGCGAATCTATATTAACTATATGTCATCCGATATTAGTCTTCCATTCTATAACTCTTCTAGTGTACGTTTCACTTATTACAGTTCTTCAATTGATTATGATCGCTCCATGAAACAGGATATTCAAGGAGTTCCAAATCAACTTCGATCTATTTTAAAGGGTGTCCACGATGAAATGAAATTGCCACACACAAAATTGATTCGCAAAATTCGAGTTTTCATCCGATAGCCATCAAATTTTCAGGGATTGAGAAATAACTATTAAACTTCATTTTACCATTTTATTCGTATTTTATTTACAGTCCATACGCAAATGCCCGCACCTTGGCCTTAACCCCGGCCATAAGATTCTGCACAACCTGTGAATCAACCGTTTTTTGCATGTAAACCCATACTTTCTTCAGTTCCTCGACTGTCTTCACTACCTTAGGTCGTTTAAGAAGGTGCCGCTTCATAATCGCCCAGTACTTCTCGGTGGGGCGGAGCTCCGGAGCGTTGGGAGGGTTGAACATTTTCGGCGCGAAATTGACCTTATTGTCCGCATACCACTTCAGCACGTCCTTGGAGTAGTGGCATGAGGCCAAATCCGGCCAGAAGATTGTTGGGACGTTGTGGGCCTTCAGGAGAGGAAGCAGCCGCTTCTGGAGG
This sequence comes from Aedes japonicus, assembly GCA_034211315.2. Taxonomy (NCBI): domain Eukaryota; kingdom Metazoa; phylum Arthropoda; class Insecta; order Diptera; family Culicidae; genus Aedes; species Aedes japonicus. The sequence continues at coordinate 37,989 of JASCZW010004542.1, read as the reverse complement.
CACTCTTTTATGTACACCTGTCCGTTCATCGTGTCCTGGGTCACGAAAGGTGCACTCCGCTTCCCGCACGTGCAGATGGCTTGCCAAACCAGGAATTTCTTCGCAAATTTGGACATCTTCTGAGTGCGGACATGCTCCGGAACGCTGAACTTATCCTTGGCCGTGAAAAACAGGTTGCTGGGGATCTGTTTGAAGTCGGCCTTCACATATGTTTCGTCGTCCATGATGCAGCATTCAACTTTCGTCAGCATGTTGAGGTACAACTTCCTGGCACGGGTTTTGGCGGACTTGTTCTGCTTCTCGTCGCGATTAGGTGCCTTTTGTACCTTGAACGTTCGAAGCCCAGCCTTAGTTTTGGCCTTCTGGACAAAACTTCGGCTTAGGTGCAGCTTCTTAGCCACATCCCGAACGGAGGCGTTCGGATTTCGGTTGAAGGCCCCAACTACGCGGTTGTGATTTTTCGTGTTGTACGGAATACTTTTTCCTTCACTTCTGGGCTTCCGATCGGTGGTCAACCGTTCCTCGAACCGCTTAATAACTCGCGACACCGTGGAATTCGCGATTCCCAACGTTTTAGCGATGGAACGATGCGAGAGATCCTTGTTCTCGTGATGAATGCGCAAGATTTTATCACGCACGAGCTGTTCTTTCGACTCCATTTCCGCGAGTTTTGATCACAGGACTTCAAAACTTGCAGGATGTAAATAATGCACTATGAACTAAATCCACCCAAATTTTCAATAAATTCTACCCAACGGTTTAAAAGTTAGAGCAATTTCATAGTGTGGCAATTTCATCGTGGACACCCTTTAATTCCCCATATCTTTATTAAAACGTACAAACATGTCAAATGCAGTAGAAGAATTTTCACTAATAGCTCGTGCTTTGATGAATCCACTCGTTTCGGTGTCTACAATCAATACTCATCTGACTTCCGGAAACATAAGGAACCTTGTTCCGTATATGTTGCTGAGCTGGTAGCCATCAATTTCGCATTGAGGATAATTTCCGACATGCCCAATGTTTCATCTTTTCGGATAGTCTCAGTTCTATTGAGACCCTCCGGTCGATAAAGACAGTGAGGCACTCATCTTAATTTCTTTCAAACATAAGGTAGCAGATCTGTGCGTTGCTCGAAAGATCATTTAGGATTACCTTTGTATGGATCCTCGCACATTGCTCAACTCCAGGCAATGAGAAAGCGGACTTTCTAGCAAAGGTGGGCGCACAAGAAGGTGAGATTTTTGAGAGAAGAATTTCACAAAATGAATTTTTCCCATTAGTACGTCAGCGTTCTCTTCAAAGTTGGCAAAACGATTGGACAAGTAATTCTCTTGGGCAATGGCTGCATTCCATTATTCCAAATGTTTTGTCAAGATCGTGGTTCGAAGGTCTGGATGTAAGTTGGGGTTTCATTCGTGCGATGCCAAGACTTATTTCCATCAACTACTCGCTAGTCGCACATCTCTACAGAATTTACCTCGTCGATAGCAATTTATGCAGGTGCTGAACCGGTTATGATAACATCGCTCACGCAGTTTGGCGTTGCCGCCGTAAGCAACATTCATTAACTTAAATAAGTTACCTGCCTAACCCTTTCCGAATGATGATGTGACCCATTAACCTCGAGCCAGCCACTGGTAATTGGAACCCCCCTTACTTACACCAAAAAGCAATGCACAAAATTGATTATCTGCTCCGCAATGTGTTACACATGTCTGAGCCTTTGCAAATAAATGAATAAATATGATTTTCAAAAATTAGTCGACGTGGTTTATGATCATTCCCTAGTCTCTTAACGATTCAAATCTTAACTTTACTATTTTGGAATATTCATTGGAGATTTACGAGAAATTTAACATTTTATTTTATTTCATATTATTTTAAGCGAGAAATATGTATAATTTTTTACACGCAGGATACGTTCCGCTTTTACTATAAAACCGCGAAAAAAAAACTTAATAGAGTTGATAAACTTAACACAAATGCTTCAACATTTTAAATTGCTTCAGGTTTGTTTGTTTGGGTTACATTTTCATGCAATGGTAGAAATAGTTTTCAAAATTTTGAGTATTTACACCAAAAATTGTGAATTTCTTGAAACACTGCCATGTGATTACTTCTGGTCCAAAACGAAAAATGTGATCTGAATTAGGTCGATAAGTTGTTCCGTTCTTGAGTTATCACCGGAAACAATCCGCGTTAAAAAAAAAACCGTGTAAAAAGACGTTAGTGTACAAGTTTGTGAACAATTTCGTCTCTTAAGCTTACTTGAGCTTGCATGTAAATAATTTTAGAATCTCAAAGCAAATTTTTTTAACTAGCTTTAAAATGTATGTATTGAGGCTACATAAAATATATCAGAGTCGTCTGATAGCCCAGTTGGAAAGATCAAGGTTTATCAAGCCAGAGGCGATGGGTTGGATCCCTAGTCCGGTCGAAGGATTCCCAGGTACTCCCAGGTATCCAAAATAACAAGTTGTGTTACTCGAGAGATATTTTGCTAGCAATGCTTAGATATTTTGTTTAAGTATTTTACCTTTTACCGAACAACAAAACTAGTTATTCCGGATACCTGGGAATAGCTGAGAGGTACTTTTTTGGAATTGTCTTACCTCAATTTGGTATTCGCATAACATTGTGAGAACAGTTTTATGGTATTATCCTCAGGTATTTTACCTCTCAGCGCTCTTAAATATCAAGGCCAGTTATCAAGTTATTCGTTCCTGCTCGGGAAGCGGTTCAAAGCGTCTTTAAGGCAGCCTTAAAGTAATTGAGTCACCCTAAATGCAACATAAATGGCTGCTATACTGCAATGCTATGATAATGCTTCATCAATGCTATTTTGCATTCAAAAGACTTATTACAGGCTACAAACATTAAAATAGCATTTGAAATCCAACTTTGCAACGGATCGCATTTAAGATGCTTATATAATGCTACTATTATGCTTGTTGCATCTAAAATGCAGATTAAGGGTTGATTTACTGCATATACTAATGCTTATTGGTTACCTGGGTACCTTAAACAAGGGTTTCGTGGTAGTTAAGGTGAATGGAGTGTTTTTCAGTGACTGCTACGCGCTGACTCTATGGTCAACTAACAACAGATTCACAGATGGTTGACCGGACCGGATTTGACTGGTCACAAGCCGTTGGTTATAGCCGCCTTACCAACCCAAGGGGCCAGATCCTTCTAGAGGTCCTGGCTAAGCTGACTGTAGAGCTGGCTTATGTCGGTACCAAGAGTACGTACCACAGAAACGGTTAGCAATCGAAGAATGCATAGGACACGGTGGGACGCCGAAAGAACGGATCGTCGAGTGGCACTGGACGATGCTAAGGCCGCTTCAAAGAGAGTGAGAGAGACATAAAGGCTAGCAAACGAGCCTGCTTCCAGGGTCTATGTTTGAAAGCCAATGCAGGTGCTCATGGGGTGATCTCTTACAGGACGGTAATGAACATAATCTGGTAGTGGTGGCTCTCCCGAGCAACTCACAGTAGTTACCGAATGTGATCACTAGAGGACTCTATTCCACGCCATAATCTAAGTCCTCGCGTCGCATAGGGTCTGTAAACACTGTCGCATACCCAGCGTTCAATATCCAGATCTTAACGCTTTCAAGGCGGTGGATGATGAGAGCGAGGTGACGGTTACGAATGATGAATTCATTGTGATAGCAAAGTTGCTTAAGGTGAACAAGACGCTAGGATCTGATTGTATCTTGAACCTGGCCATCAAGACGGCTATTTTACGGGCTCCCAAAATGTTTAGAGTAGTAATGCAAAGATGTCTACACAAGGTCGGTTTCCGAGATGCCTGGGAGTTACAGACTCTCGTACTACTGTCAAAGAAGGAGAAGCGACCAGGAGATCTTTCGGCGTACAGACGGATATGCTTATTGGATACGACGGGTAAGATGCTTGAGAGGATAATTCTTAACTGGCAGTAGAAGTACACCGAGGGAACAGGCGGCCTTTCAAATAACTAGATTGGCTGCCGAAAAGGCAAGTCAACGGTAGATACCATTCTGTCTGTCATCAGGTCAGCCACGACAACACTCCAGCGTAAGACTGGGAAACGCTTTCAGTAGTGCCAGTTGGGAGGTCCTGGGTACCTCTACTGAAACCTGGAAAACTATTTGTTTAAAGAGTCGTGTACTGGTTTGCAACACAGAAGCAGGTCTAAAATGTGTCCGAATCACCTGACAATTTGGAACACTATGTAAATCAATGTTTCGCGGACGTCATCGCCCTGGAGGTCTACGGAGAATCCATAGCAGAGGTGAAGTTAACGGCCACTCACTCTATTGACCTAGTAGGACCTTGTTCCAATGGACCTTAATCCTCAGAAAATCCTAGAGTTGAGACTAATAAATATTGGACTATTGTAAAGTAGGAATTGCTCAAACATCCTGAGGTAGTTGAAACGGATCAAGAATTGAGAATTAATCAAGAAATCAGATCGTGAAATCGCTTTGAGTTATGCAATTTTAATAACCTCTTTTCTGTGAATATTTTGGCCTTTCATAGTGCCTTATCCTTACGGTTTTGTTAAGTTTCATTGGAATGGAATTATAGACTTTCAATATTTGTTGTTTTTTTAACTCATTATTTTGATTTGGGGACCTTTTGTTTTGTTATTCAATAAAATCTTTTATCACTTCTCTAGGTAAACAAGTATAATGTTAGAACTAAGCAACAATTTGACACTGATTCAAGCGCCGTACGAATAGGTTGGATTCTTTGTCCCAGATGACAGGCCGATCCGTTAACCTTTGACCTTTCGGTTTGATCCGCCCATGTTGATGCCCGTCACTTACGTTCCCACCGCCACGCGCCTCTAACACACAAAAAAAATCAATTTTATCAGACGGGTTAAAAAATTACCTCGTTTATTTTCAAGCCAAAGCCAGCGTTAACAATGAATTTTTTTGCAATCTTTCATGCGCCATACTACAATGTTTGCAATCTTTCATACAACAGACTAGATTCAGGCGATATCTGTCCTCAATTTACATGAAATACCTCATTGATTTCGGCCAAATCTAGCATTCCCTGTATGCGCATTAGATATCGCAGAAAATTACTTGTTTCTTTCAAACTGTGCAGGGGTAAGGTCTGTATCCGCAATAAACCAGACACCTCAAAACATGAATAAAACATAAATATCGCAATATATTTCCGACGTAGTTGCTTATTTCAGATTCATGGGATGTGTTTTAACAATTCGTGAAGACAAAACATAGTTATTCGGTATTTGCATAAAATTTTCGAACTTTTATGTTATGAAACACCAATAAACTGAATGTCGCATGAAAAATTCATCAAACGCAGGCAAAAAACAGATGCATTTATGGTCACCTTGACAATTAATTTACATACGTATCCACTTTGAAGAGAAATATAGTAGCTTCTACTCAACTATAAACAAAAAAAAGTCCCCATTCAGCAGAACGAATCGAAAAATGGAATCTTCGAAGCATATTTGTGACAGACTGGAAGTATTCTTAAAGAGGAAAATTATAAAACTATCAAAACTTGTGGTAGTTTTATCATAGTTTTAAGTATGTCTTGAATGTCATTACAAGTATGCACCGATAAAACTATCAAGTTTTAAGCGAACCTTGGGAAATAGTCTTGAGAACCTCCTGTAGTATGGGCCTTTTGGAACTTAAGAGGGTTTTATGGCTGTTTTATCGATGTTATGTAGAATATCTAGTTTTATGCGTGGTTTTATCAAATGAGTCTTGAAAACTTCTTCAAGTGTACCTTAAAATTGAATTTGTTACTTGGGTTAGAAGTAAGGTAAACATGTAATCAGGTAAATTTCTGAAATCATAACATTTATTGAGGTTGACTTCAGTACCAGTAGTAGTCGATATAGATTGCATAATGGGTCTGTATGTCAGATTTTATCAAAATTCACTTCGCATTTATTATAACTGTTGTCTAACATTTATACTTAAGATTTCTTTAAAGGATTTGATTTTCAATCAAAAGGTTCTATTTTTGGCTGAAATAGTTCCTAGTAAACAGTGGTGGCCAATATAATCAATACATCTACAGTTTTTCATACAAAACAGTCATATTTGACACTCTCTATGTCTAGACAATAGAAGTAACCTGAATTTCAAACTGTGTTGAATTTATAAACTGTGCTTCAAAGTCTTTAGAATTACCACCATATTTGAAAACTTTATTTATTCACCAATGTTTGAAAATTTTATAACCATTTATTTTCTTTTTCAAAATAGTTTATTTCAAAAGAATGAAATATTTTGCCAAAGAACTCATTCTTGTTCAACTTTTCAATTTAAAATTATTTAAAAACTAATTTTTGGCCAAACCTTCTAACAAGGCAATTCTGATGCCATTATGTAGACTGTACTTGAAAATTTAAAAAATTCAAAAGGGTGCATTTGTTATTTTCCCTATACTGTAGTTGTTGATCTCTTTTGCTATACCTTCATAAAATTTCGAAAAATTTCCATGGAATTTCGATGCCCTAGAATACTATCAATGTCAAACAAAATCTTAAGTTTAACCTCAAATTCCCCATGGATATTTCTTTCGAACTGCCGTGAAGTTCTCAATGGGTTTTGATGAAATAAACCTCGGAAATCTCCTTCAAAATTTTTTAACTCTCCTTAGAAATTTAGCTCGATATAACTTATAAATTTTCATTGTATTGTTCATAGTATTCCACTTTAAAACAAACTTGGTTGATGATTTGCTCACAGATCTTTCAAAGAGTTATTCAATAAGAAACTTAAATTGAATTCCATTGAATGGCTTTAGAATATCCACATTGTAGAAACCGAAAAATAATCTCTGAATTTTAAAATTACTGTTTTTTTTAATTCCTTTATTATCAAGATTTTCAGCCCTGGGCTGGTTCATCTCCGTCGTAGTCGCTCAAATAACTTTTGGGTATGCTTCGTAACTTTGTCCGGGGTGAGATTTGAACTCGTGACTTTGGCGTGAGAGGTGTGGATGTTACCTACTGTTTTTTACCCTTATATCAATAGAAGCGTATTAAGATCTTGTTACTCTGACTTTTTTCTGGATCTACAGGCCGATGTCATATATATTGACTCAGCTCGACGAATGAGCACATGTCTGTGTGTATGTATATATATGTGTGTGCGTAGTATATGTTGTAATGTATATGTGTGTATGTGTGTGTACGTTACAAATATTGTCACATCGGTTTCTCAGTTATCTGTGAACAATTGCAGTTCTGTTGACAGAGCTGACGCTACAATCATTCTAGAACAATATCGATTTTTTTCATTCAAACATTCGTTACGAAGATATAACGAAACAATACTTAAGAGCCTATTATAATAGTAATCAAATAGTTTAGTCTCCGATTACATACTTGAAATATTTGCGTACCATCTAGTTTAATCGATGCCAATTTGAGTACTGATAGTCCCCAAATAATTGTTTAACATCATTCGGTTGATAATCTTAGGCTTTGCACACACTGATTCAAAGTTTGATATGGGAATTATCGTATGAAGTAAATCTCAAACATGACAATCTCCAAGATGCCCTAACATTCTTTGAGTATCTATGTCGCTTATAACACAAATCTTATAGTACATTCATATAGTATAAGTTAGTCAACTATCAAAATGGCTCGAAGATACCTTGACATGCAACAGTAATTCATACAAAAATAGTTATTCAATAAGAACATGTAAATTACACACTTCAGTGTATGATGTTTTATGCTTATATTTTGTTTTCTTATTCATTCTATAGATTGTTTATATTTTATATTCATAATATTTTATGTATTATATTTTATTTATATATATTATATATATTATACATATTTTTATTTAGACTATTTTATATACATAACATATTTTTACTTCTGATTATTATATTTGTTCGAATAACTATTTTTGTGTAAATAATTTACATGTCAGGCTATCTTCGGCATTTTGATAGTTGACAACTTATCACTATATGGATGTATATACGATGTTAGTTTAAGGACGTTAATATCAAAATGTTAGTGATCTGAAATGTAAGTTTGAGATTACTTCAGTTACTAATTCTCATACAAACTTTGAATAGCGTGTGTAAAGTCAAATTAAAATCACAATGTTTAGAAAAATTGATTTGCAGACTATCTAGACCAAATTGGCGTCGATCTAAGCTTAGACGAACAAATATTATTGAATTATGACATCAGGCTAGTGTATATCCTAATACTTCAGATATTTGTTTTTTTTTCAAGAAAACATAATCGTGGAACAGGTTCCAGGTTTTTTCCATTTTTTTAGATCATTTCAATAGTTATTTTGTAAAAATATATTTGAACCCCTGACCACGGGTATTAAGGACAACATCATACCCTAGATATTTTCAGAGTTTTTTGTAAGGAGCAACTTAAAGCTAATAGCTGCATATCAAAACGCTCAATTTGAAAATATCACTTGTCATACAAAAACCAAAGGACCGATATTATATTCACAACATATTTACTTCTCCATTGTTCTTTCAGAACACCAAGAATTTAGATTCCAATCATCTAACGTTGATAATTCCGGAACAATTGAAAGCAACGCTAGTGTTCTTCCTCAACTAGCAACTCCATCAGCTTCATCGGAAAACGGTCGTTGTCATCTACGTTGGAATACAGTCGTAGCAATGATAAAGTGTTCTGCTATGTTTGCTGCTTTTTTTGCGCAAAGGCTTTGCGAAAACAAAATGAAAAATTTATTTTCACCATTTTCAATAATTGGAGAAAACTAGGCGAGAAAATAAAAGCTCATGACGATACTACATTGCATAAGGAATGCTTCGAAAAATATTTACTTCACAAGCAATCGTTGTCATCTAGAAATGTACACGAAAAACGTTTAAAGGTAATTGAAGAGCAATAGCAACATTATAGAGAAAACGTTAAGAAGCTGAAGGAAGTTGTAAAGGATGAGTATCTACCGACCGAAAATTTTGAAGATTTTAAACGCGTTATCCAAATCAATCTAAATTTTAATATAAATTTAAAATGTTCATTGACTCAATGTTGTTCTTTGAGATTTGAATATATTCAGTTCAAACTTGACTCTATATAGAGTCAGGTCTGTTCTGTGCCTCGGTTAGTGGAGATGCCTTAAGAGAATCGAGTAAGGTGACTACAGTAACCTCGTGTGAGTCCATTCTCAATTTGATCCACACGGAATAATAGGAGGCTTATATTCACCACACTCGATTCTTTTAAGACATCTCGACTCATCGAGGCGCAGAATAGACCTAATTATTCGATTAAACTTGTTTTGATTTATCAATTTAAATAACCTGTCCCCAACAATTACGCTACTTTCTTCGCTCTTCTCAATATTTCTATAATCGAAAAAAATCTTCGGGTAGGCCCCCTCCAGGCCCCCTCCAGACTAATTGTCTAGTTCCGCCAATGTCCCTAAGAAGAAACCCGGTAAAAAACGCAGTGTACGGACGCCCTCAGCGATCAAGGCAGTTAATGAGCGAATTCGAAGGAATCCGGCTCGGTCGGCGAGAAAAATGGCGCGTGAAATGAAAATGAGTCACACATCAATGCAAAATATATTGAAAGGTGACCTTGGATATGGAGCTTTCAAAAAATAGAGGATTCACGGATTGACACGCAAGAATATTGAAGACAGAGTTGCCAGAACACGTGCGTTGCTTAAGACGCACGCTGGTCATAACATAATTTTTTCAGATGAAAAATTGTTTACTCTGGAAATGTCCCTGAACAAACAAAATGATCGTGTATATGGAACAAATCTTCGTGAAATACCGGCTGACAAACGAGGGGTTGAACGATATCAAAATGCCTCTGCGGTGATGGTTTGGGGTGCAATATTGTCAAAAGGCAAATTATCGCTGCTGTTCATAGACAGGGGGGTGAAAATAAACAAAGAGTACTATTTACAATACGTCATCAAGGACCACCTACTTCCCTATGCTAAGAAACTTTTCGGTGCGGAAAGTTTTTGCTTCCAGCAAGATTCAGCTCCAGCGCATAAGGCCATAGTTGTTCAGCATTGGTGTAAGCAAAATTTACCATGTTTCATCAGCTGCTCAGAATGGCCTGCATCGTCTCCTGATTTGAACCCACTGGACTTCAACATCTGGGGCTACATGCTTGGAAAACTGGGCAATATGAAGCACATGTGTTTGGACTCATTTAAAAACGCTTGGTTGAGATTTGGGATCAAATGCCGGAGGAGGTGGTGCGTGCGGCTTGCAAAAACTTTGAGAAGCGTCTCCGTACCGTGATTAAATACAAAGGTGAAAGGTTTGAACTTCACTGAGCACAATAAAAGTTTAACATTTTGTCTTGTTATTAAAAGTGAAATGAATGAGAAATACAATTCTGTTTAAGTTTTATAACAATTTCCGAGTGTATCATTTCTACGTTGCCACCCTGTACACTTATGGGTGCATTCCTCTATCAACACACATCAGTGATTGCTCATACCTGATGTAGTTACGAAGTGATTCCATTCCACAGTGCCGAAAGTATTAACTTCAATTATCCCACATTGGGTTCAACATAATGAACAAGTGCATCGTACTTCCCAAGCACTGCTGAAAAACAACAATTCCATCAATGAAAACATCCATTAGAGTGTCTTAAAGCCCACATTACACTTTTGCCGCTACATTCCGATCCAACCGACCGGGCGTTCAAAACGATGGAACTGGGGGAGTGAGCCGGTTCGGGGTGACCATAAATCTTGTATCATCGTCCTTCCCGGCTCGTGCCGGCATTGAGTGCATACCAATGGAAACCCAGTTCAACCGAAATTTGGACGCTCGTACCGATGTTTGTTGGTTTGCGAGCGTATAAACTTGCTAACTAACCAAACATACATTCCTTAATTTCGATGAAACATCGACCACACGCAATGGCGGTGAGGTTCTTGTGTGAACCTGCAGTATGAGAACAAGCGATTCAAGGACGATGAAGACGACGACGACGCTGAGGCGTGGACAGCGAACAACATCTGCAAATCGGAAGCGGTTAAACAAACTTCGTGATGGGGCTGGGTGGGGGGACCGGTGGGTGCGTGAGAGGGATGGATGTTCAGGCGTTTAAGCAATAAACTTGCGAACGTGATTGGAATGCCAAGTGGCGTCTTTCGAAGCGGTGAGTGTACGGTATTGGCTTCGGAGATTCCTTGCGCTTAGCTTTGACCAGGGATGTAGTGGCGGGGGCTGTGGTTGTTACAACATTTGAGCTTAGTTATATGAGTTGTGAGTATCTTATCCATTAGTTTTCAGGGAAAATGGTCTATCAAGCAAAGATCTTGTTTGTTGAAATTTTTTCTAAGGGGTCAATTTTAGAAATCGAGTTAACCGTCACTTTGCTCGACAGGTCTGTTTTGATATTATAGGTGTCGAGATCGACTCAATGGATAGTGACTCTTCTGTCGCATTTCATCATGTAAGAGTTTGTTTTGATATGCGTTTTTCATCGGTTCGTGGTAAATAATTGACTTAGCAAGGTAAGGAACACACTGAACCATTAATTGCTTGCTTTGAAATCTACAATAAACAGCTAACTTCTTGCAAAAAAGGTCTAATCCTATTAAGAGCAAAACAATTTTCCGTCAGTTCAAATGTCTAATTGGACTGGTTAAATTTAATGTGAACATCGCCAGAGACTTTTGTGACGTAGAGTCAGCACAACTGCTGCTAAACAGAAGTGGTAGGAAATTCACCAAGACCTCGATTCATTAGGACCAAAGCGGCTTTTGTCAAAAGAAAAACGTATATTTAATTTTATTGTTTGTGATCCTAACATTAGCTCTCCAGCCCAATCGGTTGATACACGGAGACTCAGAACTCTGATTTGTTTAATAAAGTACTTCTAAATGTATTATTTCAGTACTTTTGCACTTGGGATAAGCAAATCGACCCAAGACTTAAGTGGTTAATGAAATAAGACCTAGTTTTCTTGAAGTACAGAAAGAAAAGTTCAAGCAGCAATATCCCAACAAATTCAGGACCAAACATATTTGAAGTTTAAGATCACATATCCCACACGGCGGGACCATTTAAATTAATTTTGAATCATTTTTGACTCTAAGCCAGATAATGCCTGAATCTAGGCTGTTGTAGAATGTTAACATTGTTGTATGGCACATGAAAAATTGCAAACAATTTCGTTGTTTACGCCTCCCTTTGGTTAGAATTCAACTAGGGGAAATTTTACGCGCTCTTTAATTTTTTTTTCTGTGTATAAGTGATTCTACATCTGATGAAAGTGAGTCAAATACGATTCAAAATTGAGTTAAATTATCTCGCCGTGCAGAAGTTAAGAGAGAACTTCTCAGAAAATCAAGAGAGGACTTTTCAAAGCTTCAGTAAGGAGTTGAGTAATGAGAACTGCTTAGAAGTTTGGACCATTCAAGAGGTTTAGAAGTTTTTTTTCTGAAAAATACCGTGCCATTTCGTAGCTGCTACTCCATTATTGAACAGAACTAGTGTGTACTTGCACAGAGAACCACACAGATTTAGCTTGGGTGTAGCTCTACTTCTTCAATGTACAAGTTCACTTATTTATTCTAATTATAGATCAGTACCGGTGCCGACCACGTCCTCACGGTCATTTGGGGATGAGAGAAGAGTGTGATCTCCACTGCATCCCTACAATTGCCACGGAAAGAATAGTTGTGTTGTGAAGCATGTTACTTTTAGACCAAAAGCGCAGTAGACTGCTTTTTATTTTAAATCTAGAGAGTCTCCCGACCATCTGCTCAGTAAGCATAACGGGTAACATTTGAGCTACCTGTTTACGTCAACATGCCAGAGGTTTCGGAGTTTTCCCAAAAAATCAAGAAGAACTTCCCAGATGTTCAGGAAGGAAAACTTCACGAGAAAACAAACAAGGGAGGGCGCTTTCTAAAATTTCTTTAAAATTCAGAAACAAAGCTCAGAACGTCCTAGAAATTCGGAAGAGAATTTCTCTGAAGTTCAGAAGAGAACTTTTCAGAAGTTTCAGAAGAAACTTCTAAAAAGTTTCGTTGCAACTTTTCAGAAATGTTAGAGAGCTTTCCCGACGTTCACAAGAGAACATTTCAAAATTTTGGAACAAGGATTTCTAAAAGTTCATGAAGAAACCTCTTCATAGAACAAAAAGAATTTTATAAGAAGAATAGTGGGTACTTCCTAAAAGTTTGGGCAAGATTTTTTTTCAGAACTTCATGGACAGAATTCACCGAAGTTCAGGATAAAACTTCATAAAAGAGGGCTTCTTAAAACTTTATGAAGAAATTTTCAACAAAATTATGGGAATTTTTCTAGAAATTCTAGAGGGGACTTTCCCAAAGTTTCGGTGAAATTTTCCTTGGATTTCAGTTTTAGATTCAGATGGTCAATAAGCTCAGGAAAAACTACCCAAAATTTCAGGAAGCAAAAAACTTATCTGCGAGGCACTACCTAAAAGAAATTCCAAAGGAAATTTAACAAAAGCTTAGTTGCAACTACTTATAAGTGCTTTTTCAAAATCTCAGTTCAGAATCTAACATTCCAGAAGTTCAGAATTTGGCTTTCTCGATGTTCAGGTAGATACTTCTGAGAAAAACGGGATGAAACTTTCCAGAAGTAACGGGTGTACTTCCTAGTAGTTTAACCAGAAATTTCTCAGAAATTCAGGAAAATTCAGTTTAGAAAGTTCAGAAGAAAACTTCCCTGAAGTTCTAAAAAGGACTGCTCAGAAGTTCAGAAACAAACTTTCAACAAATTTAAGAAGATTTTTAAAAAATCCTGGAGAGAACTTCCTCAAAGTTTTGGAGAAATTTCCCTCGCAGTTCAGGATATGACTCATCAAAAGTTGAACAGAAACTAGGATAAGGAAAAATCTTGTCAATTGCTCCTGGAAGGTTAGGTTGGGTTGTTGGATGTGAATTTACAGGACAATCAGGAGTGACTGCCAAGAAGCTCATTAGGGAACTTGCCAAAAGTTCAGAACAGGACTTGTTAGAAGTTCAGAAAGAAATTTTGAACAAATTTTAGGGTTTATTTCCTAGAAAATCTAGAGGGGACTTTCCCAAAATTTCGGTGAAATTTTCCTCGTAGTTTAAAATGGGACGTGTCAGATGTTTAAATAAAATTAGCTCAGGAAAAAACTTCCCAGAATTTCAAGAAAAAAATTTACCAGAATGGGCACTAGCTATAAGAAATTCCGAACGAAGTTTCCCAAAAACCTAGTTGGAACTACTCTTAAGTTCTAGAGAACTTTACTGAAGTTCAGAATCAAACATTCCAGAAGTTCAGAACGAGGCTTTTTCGATGTTCAGGAATTCCCAGAAGTTCAGGTAGATACTTCTGAGAAAAAAAGGATTAAACTTTCCAGAAGTAAAGGGTGTACATCCTAGTAGTTAAAGCAGGAATTTCTCAAGAGTTCAGGGAACTTCCCTGAAGCTCAGAACAAAACTTCCCTGAAGATCCGAAGAGGACTTCTCAGAAGTTCAGGAACAAACCTTCAAAAATTTTTAGAAGATTTTTAAAAAAGTTCTGGAGAGAAATTTTCCAAAATTTTGGAGAAATTTTCCTCGCAGTTCAGAATGGGTCTCAGCAGAAGTTTCAACAGTAACTTAGTTCAGGAAAGCTTCTCAGTTGTTCCTGGAAGAATTTACAGGACAATCAGGAGTGGTGAATTTACAGGACAATCAGAAGTGACTGCCGAGAAGGCAGGAGGAAACTTGCTAAAAGTTCAGGGGAAAACTTTCCAGAATGTCAACACAAAGCTGTTCAGAAGATCAGGAAAGAGCTTCCCTGAAATTCAAGAGACAACCACTGACGAACGGAAGAAGCAGTCTATAATCATTCATGTGACCATAATGATATTCATTGCTCATGACACCGTATTTAAATATGGTAAATACCATCTTCCCAACCGTTCAAATCGTACTTGGAGCTAGGACACAAACTCATGTAGAAATTACAATTCCGTGGTTTCCATCTGAGATTTGATCGGTATGAATACTTCCCTGAAGTTTAGAAAAGTATTAAAAAGAAATCAAGAAATTTATCAGTTTTTGAAAAAAAGTTTGGAGAATTCTTCAAAAATTCAGCGAATTATTCAAAAATTTTTAACTACAAGCTACAGCCCCATTGGGTTGTTCAGAATAATGACGTAAGACTACGCAACTAAATTTTAGACATTCAGATTGTACAAAGCAATGTTTTCCAAGGGTTATTATGCAAGAAATTTGGTGTCTTCTGATTGCGGAATTGGTGCCAAATAGCAAAGAAATGATTGAAAACAGAAGATGATTTTTTAGATGTACTAGATCTTTCAAACTGTTCAGGAAATCAGAACTGAAGATCTACAGTAGTTACAGAAGCTTTATCCGCTTTACAGTGTTATGATATACATTCAAACATTCAACTAATGCCCTGGAAGACCAACAGAGATTATGAGATAATTTTGGAAGTTTTATGCCAAACAAACCAACTTAACTTTTTATAGCCCATAAAGCTACTGTTACAATTGTAGACCTTATGTTTTAAATGACCAAAAACTAACAAGATTATCCTTTGACGTCTGCGAACGTTTCAAAATATTAATTGAATGTGTTTGAAAGTTATCGTTGTCCTGTATAGCCCAAAAGGCTACGGTTACTACTGTATATCTTAAGTTCTGAACTCAAGTCAGTTTTTATAAACGTTAACATCCCAAGATAATCTGACAGGTGACCTTACAAAAGATTCACTGAATGTGTTTGAATGCATATCGTCACCATTCAGAGGTTAAAAGGCTAATGTTACGACTGTAGATCCTAACTTCTGAAGGCAAGCGGAGTTTTGGTGACCCAAAACATCCCAAAGTATCTCCATATATCTGTTAATCTTCTAGAAGACTCATCTAATGTTACTTTGTTTGATTCAGAAAGCAACAGTTACAGCTGTATATTTTCAGTTTTGAATTCCAGGGTAGTTTGGATAGCCTAGAAGATTATCTCATAATGTCTGCTGGTCTTGCAAGATATTCAATGAATTTGTTTCAATACACAGGGTAGCTGTCTATAGCCCGGCTGTTCCAGCTGTTAATCCCATATTCTGATATCAAGAACAGTTTGGAGGACCCAGAAAATGCCATATTATTTTATGATGTTTGTTGACTTGTTAGAATATTAATTGAATATGTTTGAATATTTATTGTTACTTTGTATTGCCTCAAACTTACTGTTTCAACTGTAATTATTAACTCTCAAACGCCAGGACAATTTGGATGACCTAGATGATCATAACGTTTTAAATTACTGACTGTTGACCTCCCAAAAGGTTCATTGACTACGTTTGAAAACATATGGTCACCTTATATACCCCAACAAGCTACTGTTAACAACTGTAGATCTTATGTTTTGGACTTAAGGACAGTTTGGATGACCTTGAATATCCCAAGATTGTCACATTATGTCTGATGACCTTCCACACTGTTCAATCAATATTTTTAAATACATATTGCCCCTTTGAATACTTCAAAATCCTACTATTACAGCTGTAGTTCTGGTTTGCTGAACTCGACGACAGTTTGGTTGGCCTAGATCATCTCAGTTTAACTCATAATGTTTTTTTTACGCTTGAAAATATTCACTGAACAAGGTTGAATACGTAGCATAACTTTGTATAGCTCAAAAAGCTGTTACTAGTGTAGATCTTATATTCTGAAATCGAGGATGCCGTTGAACAAAAAGATTTTTTTAAGAAGAATAGTGGGTACTTCCTAAAAGTTTGGGCAAGATTTTTTTTCAGAACTTCATGGACAGAATTCACCGAAGTTCAGGATAAAACTTCATAAAAGAGGGCTTCTTAAAACTTTATGAAGAAATTTCCAACAAAATTATGGGAATTTTTCTAGAAATTCTAGAGGAGACTTTCCCAAAGTTTCGGTGAAATTTTCCTTGGATTTCAGTTTTAGATTCAGATGGTCAATAAGCTCAGGAAAAACTACCCAAAATTTCAGGAAGCAAAAAACTTATCAGCGAGGCACTACCTAAAAGAAATTCCAAAGTAAATTTAACAAAAGCTTAGTTGCAACTACTTAAAAGTGCTTTTTCAGAATCTCAGTTCAGAATCTAACATTCCAGAAGTTCAGAATTTGGCTTTCTCGATGTTCAGGTAGATACTTCTGAGAAAAACGGGATGAAACTTTCCAGAAGTAACGGGTGTACTTCCTAGTAGTTAAACCAGAAATTTCTCAGAAATTCAGGAAAATTCAGTTCAGAAAGTTCAGAAGAAAACTTCCCTGAAGTTCTAAAAAAGACTGCTCAGAAGTTCAGAAACAAACTTTCAACAAATTTAAGAAGATTTTTAAAAAATCCTGGAGAGAACTTTCTCAAAGTTTTGGAGAAATTTCCCTCGCAGTTCAGGATATGACTCATCAAAAGTTGAACAGAAACTAGGATAAGGAAAAATCTTGTCAATTGCTCCTGGAAGGTTAGGTTGGGTTGTTGGATGTGAATTTACAGGACAATCAGGAGTGACTGCCAAGAAGCTCATTAGGGAACTTGCCAAAAGTTCATAACAGGACTTGTTAGAAGTTCAGAAAGAAATTTTGAACAAATTTTAGGGTTTATTTCCTAGAAAATCTAGAGGGGACTTTCCCAAAATTTCGGTGAAATTTTCCTCGTAGTTTAAAATGGGACGTGTCAGATGTTTAAATAAAATTAGCTCAGGAAAAAACTTCCCAGAATTTCAAGAAAAAAATTTACCAGAATGGGCACTAGCTATAAGAAATTCCGAACGAAGTTTCCCAAAACCTAGTTGGAACTACTCTTAAGTTCTAGAGAACTTTACTGAAGTTCAGAATCAAACATTCCAGAAGTTCAGAACGAGGCTTTTTCGATGTTCAGGAATTCCCAGAAGTTCAGGTAGATACTTCTGAGAAAAAAGGATTAAACTTTCCAGAAGTAAAGGGTGTACATCCTAGTAGTTAAAGCAGGAATTTCTCAAGAGTTCAGGAACTTCCCTGAAGCTCAGAACAAAACTTCCCTGAAGATCCGAAGAGGACTTCTCAGAAGTTCAGGAACAAACCTTCAAAAATTTTTAGAAGATTTTTAAAAAAGTTCTGGAGAGAAATTTTCCAAAATTTTGGAGAAATTTTCCTCGCAGTTCAGAATGGGTCTCAGCAGAAGTTTCAACAGTAACTTAGTTCAGGAAAGCTTCTCAGTTGTTCCTGGAAGAATTTACAGGACAATCAGGAGTGGTGAATTTACAGGACAATCAGAAGTGACTGCCGAGAAGGCAGGAGGAAACTTGCTAAAAGTTCAGGAGAAAACTTTCCAGAATGTTAACACAAAGCAGGAAAGAGCTTCCCTGAAATTCAAGTGATAATCACTGACGAACGGAAGAAGCAGTCTATACTAAAATCATTCATATGACCATAATGATATTCGTTGCTCATGACACCGTATTTAAATATGGTAAATACCATCTTCCCAACCGTTCAAATCGTACTTGGAGCTAGGACACAAACTCATGTAGAAATTACAATTCCGTGGTTTCCATCTGAGATTTGATCGGTATGAATACATCCCTGATGCTTAGAAGAAAAGTATAAAAAAAAAAATCAAGAAATTTATCAATTAAAAAAAAAAGGTTTTGAGAATTCTTCAAAAATTCAGCGTGTTATTCAAAAATTTTTAACTACAAGCTACAGCCCCATTGGGTTGTTCAGAATAATGACGTAAGACTACGCAACTAAATTTTAGACATTCAGATTGTACAAAGCAATGTTTTCCAAGGGTTATTATGCAAGAAATTTGGTGTGTTCTGATTGCGGAATTTTTGCCAAATAGCATAGAAATGATTGAAAACAAAATATGTTTTTTAAGATATGCTAGATCTTCCAAACTGTCCAGGAATTCAGAACTTAAGATCTACAGTAGTTACAGAAGCTTTATCCGCTTTACAGTGTTATGATATACATTCAAACATTCAACTAATGCCCTGGAAGACCAACAGAGATTATGAGATAATTTTGGAAGTTTTATGCCAAACAAACCAACTTAACTTTTTATAGCCCATAAAGCTACTGTTACAATTGTAGACCTTATGTTTTAAATGACCAAAAACTAACAAGATTATCCTTTGACGTCTGCGAACGTTTCAAAATATTAATTGAATGTGTTTGAAAGTTATCGTTGTCCTGTATAGCCCAAAAGGCTACGGTTACTACTGTATATCTTAAGTTCTGAACTCAAGTCAGTTTTTATAAACGTTAACATCCCAAGATAATCTGACAGGTGACCTTACAAAAGATTCACTGAATGTGTTTGAATGCATATCGTCACCATTCAGAGGTTAAAAGGCTAATGTTACGACTGTAGATCCTAACTTCTGAAGGCAAGCGGAGTTTTGGTGACCCGAAACATCCCAAAGTATCTCCATATATCTGTTAATCTTCTAGAAGACTCATCTAATGTTACTTTGTTTGATTCAGAAAGCAACAGTTACAGCTGTATATTTTCAGTTTTGAATTCCAGGGTAGTTTGGATAGCCTAGAAGATTATCTCATAATGTCTGCTGGTCTTGCAAGATATTCAATGAATTTGTTTCAATACACAGGGTAGCTGTCTATAGCCCGGCTGTTCCAGCTGTTAATCCCATATTCTGATATCAAGAACAGTTTGGAGGACCCAGAAAATGCCATATTATTTTATGATGTTTGTTGACTTGTTAGAATATTAATTGAATATGTTTGAATATTTATTGTTACTTTGTATTGCCTCAAACTTACTGTTTCAACTGTAATTATTAACTCTCAAACGCCAGGACAATTTGGATGACCTTGATGATCATAACGTTTTAAATTACTGACTGTTGACCTTCCAAAAGGTTCATTGACTACGTTTGAAAACATATGGTCACCTTATATACCCCAACAAGCTACTGTTAACAACTGTAGATCTTATGTTTTGGACTTAAAGACAGTTTGGATGACCTTGAATATCCCAAGATTGTCACATTATGTCTGATGACCTTCCACACTGTTCAATCAATATTTTTAAATACATATTGCCCCTTTGAATACTTCAAAATCCTACTATTACAGCTGTAGTTCTGGTTTGCTGAACTCGACGACAGTTTGGTTGGCCTAGATCATCTCAGTTTAACTCATAATGTTTCTTTACGCTTGAAAATATTCACTGAACAAGGTTGAATACGTAGCATAACTTTGTATAGCTCAAAAAGCTGTTACTAGTGTAGATCTTATATTCTGAAATCGAGGATGCCGTTGAACATCCCAAAATTATCGAATAATAACCTTTAAAAAGGTTCATTAAATATGTTTGAATGCATTTCGTAACCTTATATAGCCCTCAAAGCAACTGTTACTGATGTAGATCTGAAGTTCTGAACTCAAGGGCATTTTGGATAATCTATAGTATGGTATGGTATGGTATCTCTAATCATGAAGAACAAATCAATGTCAATACGTGAATTGGCCAAAAAACCAGGAATGAGTTTCGGAATGATCCACCGTATCAAGAGGCGAAACCACCTGAAGACCTACAAGAAGCAGAAAATCTCGAAACAAAGTGCAGAACAGAAGAAGCGAGCAGCAACAAGGGCCCGGAAATTGTATTCGCGTCTTTTGCAGCGTCCGGATGCATGCGTTTTGATGGACGATGAGACCTATGTAAAGGAGGACTCAAAAACCCATCCAGGTCCACAATACTGGGGAAGATGAGAGCGATGCGGACAGGTCGATTCAAGTGGAGAAATTTGGTCGAAAGGTACTGGTATGGCAAGCAATATGTTCCTGTGGTTTGAAGTCAACCATGTTTTACACTACCGGAACTATAAATGCGAAAATCTATCGATCTGAGTGTCTCCAGAAGAGATTGTTGCCTTTATATAAGAAGCATAGTACAGCTCCACTGTTTTGGCCGGATGTAGCGTCGGCTCACTATGCCAAAACCACTCTCAATTGGCTTGCGGAAAAGGGTATAGATTTCGTTGAGAAAAATATCAATCCACCAAATTGCCCTCAGCTTCGACCAATCGAACGTTACAGGGCAATCGTGAAGAGGGTCTTCAAGAAGACTGGTAAGGCAGCTGGGAACATGCAGGAGTTCAAAAAAATTGTCCGGAACTTGATGAAGAGCATTCGAAAATTCGTGAAGGAATAACTTAAATTTCATCCGGTCTTCATTATGTTCAAGTTTAACCTCGTACAAAAATGATCTAGTTTTTGTATGAATAAAATATCGGTTTTCAACATAATTTGAAAAAAAGTTTGTGGATAGCTTATTTTCGATACACTCCTTAACTTCTTTTCTGACTAAACTTTGAAGTAGATACTAGCACTTGTCCACGTATTAATTAATAACTTCCCCGTAAAGTACTTCAAATCGTGACTTTGGAACAGCGTCCCAATGAGTCCTAGAGGGTTTGAGCTGTTAAGTGGAATACCTGTAGCTAGAAATTAGAAGAAAAATTAGTATCTTCCATTTAATTCCAACTACCTTTGCTTTTCTTCGACGGATACGCGTATTTCGTCTACAATGTGCAGACTTCTTCAGTGTCTCGTACTAATAACTCGACTGGACGAGTTATTAGTACGAGACACTGAAGAAGTCTGCACATTGTAGACGAAATACGCGTATCCGTCGAAGATAAGCAAAGGTAGTTGGAATTAAATGGAAGATACTAATTTTTCTTCTAATTTCTAGTCCCAATGAGGTTTTCTTAATAACAAAAGCATAGAGTAACTCAGAAAACAAGAGTGAGAATATGTAAATACTTATTCTTCGACTGTTAAAAATAAAAGGTCGATTGATGATAGTTATTCAAACTGCATGATGTAACATTTTGTAGAAATTTTGAAAAATTTGAACACAACAGTCTAAAGTTGAGCTCCGTTGTCGACTCGATTAGTGTCAGTCGGCTTCTGTAAAGGGTGGAACGGTCAAAACTCGGTCGAATCAAATATGACGTATTTTTATAAATCGTGCATTTAAAAAACTTGAACACCCCTCATTTTATTGGTGCGTGCGTACGGAATGTTGGCTCTTTTTTGTTGCCATTTTCTATTCAGCTATCAAAATGGCGTCGAAGCAAGAATAGCAAAATCCAAATTGTTCTCACGCAGACTTGGCAAAATCACTTAATATTGCCAAATCAACCGTGACGCATAGTATAAAAGCGTTCGGAGAACGTCTGACGACTGCCAGAAAGCCGGGATCAGGAGGAAAACTAGGAAGCCGCAGCGACCGGATGAATAGTGACCAGCATTTTCTAACCCAATTCCAACCTTTTCATCAGAGATATCAAATTCAAATGTGGAAAGTTCCACACAACAGCGCAAAGAAACGAGCCGGACTGTCAATGTCAACATATAAGATTACAGTGACACCAAATCGAGATGATTAGCAAAACACAACAGGCAAAGGAAGAGAGCGCAAGTTGTACACGAGTTTGTTGACCAAGTTTGCTTGCGTCGTAATGGACGTCAAGACTGATTTCAAGCAGCTCCCAGGTCGAAACAAGGAAGTTGTTTAAGCAGAAAAAAATTGTTAAAGTTCCTGAAGAAATACATAGTTTGGCAGGTGATTTGAACCTTTGGTCTAAATAGCGAAAGTTTCGTGATAACTGGCAGCTGCCAACTATGTAAAGGAATGCTTGCAAAAACACTTATTGCCTTTCTTAAAGAAACACAGTTGTTCCGACTTGACGAAAGGTGTGAAACGTAAAGCCCGACAGTTTGCATTTGGAATATCGGAATCATAATCAAAAAATTTTCGTGTGTTTTGTAACCGATGAACTTCATACAGTTTATTATAAACTTATCAGTTTGCGCTTAACCATGTTTAACCATTTTTGACCGTTTCACCCTTCAAGTCGAGTATGTAGCTTGACTCGACTTCTAAAATTAACGACAATTACTATGGTATACTTGCTAACTTACAGCGGATAGATCAATGAACCGAGCTCTCTTTTCTTCGAAAACAAAACGAATGCAAAGAATACACCCCTGATGCGCTGTCCTCCCCGCGGTGCCGGTGGTTATGCATCGCAAACCGGGCGGAAAGTTCGGTTGGAACGACACGCCAAGATCCATCTCGTCCATTGGATTAGTCTGGACCAGAAGTTCTCGTTGCCAGCACGGTTAAGGGAAGCCGAGTTTGATGTCAGTATCCAGAACGGGAATTCTCGCTAGGTAGGTTTATATAGGTAAAAGCCTTGTCCTCGCCGTGGTCACCGGTGTTATTTTCGTGTTTGGAATTGAGAACCGAACTGGCGACCGGAATATCACAACGAACGAACGGAGGGAGTGTTTTATGGTCGTGTCAATATCTTCCACCGATAGAATCCATCCGTTTGTTATTATTCATAGCGGCGGAATGAACATCGCCTTCTCGACAATTGCGGGGAACGGGAACGCGGACGGATGGAGGCTGGAGGTTGACGAGGGTTCACGGGATTGGAATCCGTGAGGGAAATCAATGCCGGCTGCAATATGTCATTCGGTTTGGTTGGGGAATTTTGGAAATTAGTGATATTCCACTGGGAGGCCGCAGATTGATTGGGAATTCCAATTTTTGAGCGGAACACTACGCATTTCAAGCGTGTCTTCGGGCAGGTCATAAAGCGTTCCAATTTGACGATTGATCTTTTTCCCATGAATTCGCATAAAGAGTCATAAATTAAAGCTTTTTATTTCAATTTCGCCGTGGGGGTGGCTGGTGTCCATTTTCCAATAAACTCATGCAAATTACAGAATCTACATGTTCATGTAATGGTTATGTTACATTCAACACAGTGACTAATTAGGGCAATCACAGATGAATAATGATCATTGTGCCGATAAATTCTGTCCGGTCCATTGCCCCGGTCCGATTGTGGCAATAATCGTCGACAGTTCATCTCTTCTCTCTGACGCCCATTGAAGTAATCCGACAGTAATCGAGATTATCGACACCAATTCCATCTAACCCATTTACGGCATCATGGCTAATGATACTAATCGAAATCTCATCCTCTGTCCTAGGCTGGGCAAAGCTGGAAGCTATAAATGCATTAAAACTCACATGCAAACAACAACAACAGATCAGAATGAAATCGGCCCTTTCGCATCGAAGAACCAACGAGTGTCGTTGGATTGTGTATCATGTAAATATGTATTAGGAATACAAGCCTGCCCTCTGATGGGTAAGTGACCTAGAAGGAGATTTCCAGATTGGGTTTCATTCTCAGTCATTGTTGCATTGTGGGTAGAGAGCATCCGAAAATGGCCTTCTCCGGGTAGACAGCAGTCGTGGAACATTCAATTAAGCTGATTTATGCTAAGCCTGTATCATCCGCATACATCATGTTGCAGTGACTATCGTTTGCTATAGATTTATCCTAAGGTGGTTGGTTCATAGGACGTAGATTGCTAAGGAAATTGCAAGGGCATGGAAAGGTCGGAAAATTTATAGCACGTATCATCGGATTTCAGAAAAAAAAAAACTACTGATTTAAGCCATGGATTTTAGAAACCAAGAAATTTTGATACTATTTAGTGCTAAATAATTATAATTGTACTAACGATTAACCGTCAATTCAAATAGTGTTCAGTATTCAACCAACTTTGGGCTGTGTACTGTTGTTTACATCCAAATGCAACTGATGTTGTCATTTTTTTCAATTTTTCGCAAGGAAGCTTGCAAATGCGTGGTTTTTCTCCTGAGCAAAGAAAATGGCTAAGAAAAAAAGATGTGAGCGTCGGAACAATTCAAACTGCATTATAATAGAAATGCTCAGTGAGGTTCGATCTGCTTGGCCAAGTATCAAACGGGCCCGTGACACAGGTGATAAAGAAACAACTAGATCCCGTCCTAGTGCTAAACTTGTCGTTGGTACCAAATCAGTCGAGAGAGGATATATGACAGTGGAGATGGTTGCAAAACCGGCAGAAAAGCTCTGGATATATCTTTCCAGAATTGCTCGACATGTTACTGAAGCTGATATTTCTGTGTTAGTGAAAAGTTGTCTGCAGACCCAAGAGCCAATCGATGTGAAAAAATTGGTACGCAAAGATGCTGATTTGAAACAATTCGCGTTCATATCCTTCAAAGTCGGTGTTAATACGAAGTTGAGGGATGCAGCCCTAGATCCATCTGTTTGGCCCAAAGGAATATATTTCAGAGAATTCGAAAATTTGTCATCCGAACCGGGACCACGGGACCACGGGACACCCCTCGTTGCCGGGACGCCGATGATCATTTCCTCCCCTTCAACAGTAGCAACTCCATCACAATAAGAAGCCTGCCGATAACGGAGACCCTGAGCCCTCCGACACAGTCGAGCCCTGCCGTTTTTCTTGTTCTACATTTTGTTCCGGCCATCCAAGTCGTTCTGTTCCTGTGTTTGGAATCGGTGACGGGGTCTTTCAACTTGCTAGCTCAGGCAAATATGACAACTATATAGCTCTTTCGTACGCTGAATCCCGTCCAATTCACAGAAATAATATGCGCGACGCATCGGGCGTCTATCAGATCCGCTACAATCTTCGATGATAGAGACGTCACACAGCATGTTAGAATCAGATCCAATTGGCAGCACTCATGATGTCTTCAATCTATGTCCATCCAATCTTCTACGATCTCCAGCAACGGAACGTTCATCACAAAGCATGATGGAAGCCCCCAAGCCATCTGACACAGTCGAGCCTCCATCGCCGTTTTCATCTTCTGCCGGCCATCCAAGACGTTCCGTTCCTGTGTTCGGAGTAGGCGAGGGGGTCTTCCAACTTGCTCGCTCAGGCAAGTATAGTTATACTGGAGTATTATCGGACCCTGAATTCTGTTCTGTTTGTAGCCACGACATACCATTAGATTGTGTTGATCAGCACCACCATCAATCTCCGTCATCACAAGCAACGCAGATGAACGACTTATCTGACAACCGCATCTGGGTCTGCTATCAGAACGTGCGAGGAGTTCGAACTAAAATTGACGACCTGTTCCTTGCTTCTGCTGGTTGTGGGTTTGACGCGTTTTTTTCTGAGAGAAACAGGGCTCGACGATGGGACCAATTCTGTTCAGCTTTTCGGATTGATAATTACAATTAACCCCTACTACTATGGTATCTGTAGATAGTTCGATCTGCCTTGCTGAAACATCATCGCTGAATGCTGCTAGTACGGTTCTCCTGGATGGGATGGATTTCCTTAATCTAAGCCAACGCAATTTAGTTCAGAACGAACTTGGTCGCACGCTAGATTTAGTGCTCTATAATGATGAAGACGATGTGGAAATCGATGAGTCTTCTGTGGCACTGTTGCCGATCGACACGCACCATCCTTCACTTGTTCTGTCATTACCTGCCCTGCTGCAATTACCGATTCTTCCTAACCACACTGTGGATGATAAAGTTAGACCTCTTGATTACCGGAAAATTGATTACGCTTTGCTTATACAGTTTCTTTATAATCTGGATTGGAACAACATTCTTGAAAGCACGGACGTTGATGAAATGTCAGAACGATTTTGTGGTGCTATAAAACATTGGCTGGCTTCGAATGTACCTCTCAAAGGACGTCCTATTTTCCCTTCATGGAGTACTCCGCTGCTTCGCAAGCTAAAACGAGAACGGAATTCGGCTCAGCGAAAACTGAGACGATGCAAAACAGCTGATACTAAGCGGAAGTTCAAGCATGCAAGCACTGCTTTTTGTAGGCTCAACACTTCGTTGTACAAGACACATGTTTTAAAAGTGCAATGGAATTTGCGACAAAATTCGAAGCTTTTGGAGTTTCGTCAACAGCAAAAGGAAAACTCCAGCATTCCGTCTAACATACGGCTGAGCGATAGAGAGGCTACCTGCGTCTCCGAAGCGACTGAGCTTTTTGCGGAGCACTTTGCTTCGGTGTTCGAACAAAGAGTAGCATGTGATAATGAAGCTGAGTCTGCTGCCAATGGATTTTTTTTTAATTTGACCACGTTCGTGGTAACTGAAGAAACGATTATTGCTGCGTCGAGAAAATTAAAAAGTTCTGTTTCGCCTGGTCCGGATGGTATTCCTGCTGTTGTGTTTTGTCGTTGTGCAGCTGTCTTGGCTAAGCCCCTTGCAGTCATATTTACTCAATCTTTCCAGCAAGGTAAATTTCCGGTCTTATGGAAGCAATCACTCATATTTCCGGTGTTTAAGCCCGGTGATCGTCGAGATGTAAAAAAATATCGTGGCATAACAAGTCTCTCAGCAGCGTCCAAATTGTTCGAAATTATATTAAGCCAAGCCGTCTTCACTAGTTCGAGAAGCTACATATCGACTGATCAACAAGGATTAATTCCTGGAAGGTCGGTGGCGACTTCTAGACTGGGTGCATCAGCATCACTTAAGGCTTGGCTGCATTCATACCTGACTGACAGAACTCTTCGGGTGCAAATTGATTCCTGTGTATCAAAGCCATTCACCAGTACGTCTGGCGTGCCTCAGACTGTTGACTGGATATTCCGCACTCGCCAACTACCGGCGGATAGGGGCGAAGTATTGAATGGTTTCGCCGGTGTTAAGCATTAGTTAGAAAATATTCCGAATATGGTTCACACCACAACACAAGCATGACACCGGAAGTTAGAACCTGTGTTTTTGCAGACTTCAGGGTCTTCGCTCTTAGGTGAGATGTTTTGCAGGCGATATACGCTCAAATGGAATAATCCTATGAGTAAAACCGGGTTGTTAGGGGGCCACACATGTTTCTGCTAAAATCTTATGTTTTCCATCAGTTATTGATGGGTCCGATGTGACGTGTAATATAATGATGCTCCATTCTGTTGCAGGACAACGTATTAATCCTCAGAGAAGTTAGACTTCACCCAGGGAGGTCCTTCAAAATACCGGTATGCACTTCAGTATTGATTTTAACACCAACATCAATGGAAAAAGGCGGCAGTTTCAAACCGTTGGACGCCACCAAGCCAAACGACATAACATTAGACGGATGTTTGGTTTGAAACTTTAACTTCTCTTTCTCCGGAACATCTTGGACGTGGACGTAGCCAACGTGGGTACCAAGAGTACCTACCATAGAAACGGAGAGGAATCGATAATCGATATAACCTTCAACAGTCCTGTGCTGCTTAGCAATTGGAGGGTGAATGATGGCTACACCCTTAGCGACCACTTGACGTTCCTCATTGTATCGTCCACAATGCTAGGCAGCGTGCGGAAGGAGGAACATCCACATCTTTTGCCCGCAGATGGAGGACGTCCTACTTTGACATCCTACTTACGCGAAACCCAGGAACCATGTGGCGAACGACTCGTTATGACACTTACAAGAGCGTGCGATGCGACCATGCCGAGGGAAGTCAAACTGAGGAATGGCAGATCGCCGGTGTATTGGTGGACGGAGTCGATTGCCGACCACCGAAGAACATGCCTCCACGCAAGACTGAGGGTGCAAAGATCGCGGTCAGACGCCGAGAGAATCGAGCGTAGAGGGGCGCTAGTCGCCACGAAGGCCGCACTAAAGAGGGAGATCTGGCTTTTATCTCTTTTATCAAGCGAGTCTGCTCTGAAGGTCTGTGTCAGAAGGCCAATACAAATCCGTGAGGTGACGTTTATCGGGTAGTAATGGCCAAAACCAGAGGAACGGCGGCTCTAACCGAGCAATCACCAGACCTGCTGCAGTTGATCGTTGGGGGACTCTTTTCGAACCACAACCCGAGTCAATAGCCCCCTTAACGATATTCGGAAGACCACTATTGCCGCATCCATGGTAAAGTTGCAAAGGGAATGGAACAACTCCACCAAAGGTCGGTGGACCCACCGACTAATCCCGGAAATAACCGGGTGGGTTGGTAGGCGACACGGTGAAGTGAACTTTCACTTAACGCAGATATTGTCAGGCCACGGCTGTTTTAGACAATACCTGCATAAATATGGGCATGCACAGTCCTCCGCATGCAGCGAGTGCGCGAGAGTTGAGAAAACCGCGGAACATGTTTTCTTCGCATGTCCTCGCTTCGCAGGTCTGAAATCCGGCATGGTAGCCGTAAGACACGACTCCGGATAATCTGTCTGCACTGGTAATCCCGAAAATATTCACGGTAAGTACCTGTTCAGAGATGATAGACGAAATATTTTTAGACGCGAACCATATCATGCGACATATCCACTTCATGGTTTAGCAAAACTAGGTCATCAGAGGGCATTATAAGGACTTCTGGTCACTAAACGAGGCCATGCGGGTTGCGAGTTACTTAGGAAAAGTGGCCATATTCAAATATTTTTCAAAACCTGGCTTGCGACGTATGATTTAGCAAGTCGGAGGACATTCTGAGAACTCCTGGCTATACTGGGCATTTGGGGAATCCCTGTGGGATCCGATTTTCTCTGCAAAAGTGGCCATATTCAAATCTTTTCCAAAACCTTGATTGCGAGATATCAAACTTCATGATTTGGCAAAACTTAGTTTTTGGAGGACATTCTGAGAGTGTCTGACCATACGGGCAACTTGAGAAGGCCCTGTGGGATTTTGAGTTCCTCCGGGAAAGTAGCTATACTCAAATCTTTTCCAAAACCTGCCTTGCGACTTTCAAAACTTTATGATTTTGCAAAACTAGATCTACAGAGGCCATTCTGAAGATGCTTGACCATACAGGAAACTTACGGAGGCTCTGTGGGATCCGAGTTCTTTCGAGAACGTGGCGATATTCAAATCGTTACCAAATCCTCGCTTGCGACATACAGTGGTGGTCACGAAAATAAGGCCACCCCTTCACTCTAACAACAAAATCGATAAAATTCACAGTGAAAAACATCACAAGAAGAGCTAACTCTATCTGTCATTATAGGAATTTTGTTAGTAACAAATTAAGTTGAAAATAAATCTGCTAGGTGTCTCTCGTGCATGGAGAAAGACTTATTTATCCAGCAGCTGTCAAATTCGGTTGGACACGAAAATAAGGCCACATAACCGGAACCGCTCAAATTTGAAATATTATACAAAATTCGTCGATGTAGGCTGTGTTGAACTAGTTAATAACTAAAATACACTTGATAAACAATATATTCAATCTATTTATGTTTGATATACAGCAAAAATGTGACGTGCAATTCATTTTTCACACTTGGAGAGGCAATTGATTTTGAAATGGCATAGTGAAGGTAAATCTCAAAGAGAAATCGCTAGAATGATAGGGGCATCTCGTTGGATGGTATAAAATGCACTGGAAGTACAAAACAATATTGAAAACCGCGGACCTAAACGTAAAACAACAAGTCATACCGACCGTCGAATCGGTTATGTCTCCAAATATGATCCCTTCAAATCAGCTATAGTAATAAAACAGGAGCTTCAGCTTGAAATTAGTGCACGTACTATTCGCAGAAGATTTCAAGAGCTGGTCGGGTGGCTATTAAAGTTCCTCTACTCAGTAAAAAGAATATTCGAAACAGGCTAAATTTTGCGAAACAACATTTGAATTGGTCTGGTCCCGATGGCATCAAGAAATGGCGGAATGTACCATGGAGTGACGAAACAAAAATGAATTTATTTGGATCGGATGGTAGAACCTACGTCAGACGACCACCGGGCTGAGAATTTTCACCAGTGTACACTTAGAAGACGGTCAAACATGGAATCATTTAAAAATAGTAAATTTTACCCAAAACACACATGGCCTTATTTTTATGACCACCACTGTATCAAACTTCAGGATTTCCCAAAACTTTATCTTCGGAGGGCATTCTGAGGGTGTCTGACCATACTAACTACTAAGGAAAACCATTTGAATTTGTGCACTTCTTCGTAGGAATTTCGATCCCAAAGGACCACTCCAAGTGGCCATTCTGGTCAGAAGCCTTCAGAATGTCCTATGAAGACAAAGTTTTGCAATATCATGAAGTTTAATATGTCACAAGCGAGGTTCTGACAACTAGTTGAAAAAATCTTTTTTCTCAGAGGAATTCGGATCTCGCAAGTCCTTTCTACGTGGCCGGTATGATAAAAAATCCTCAGAATGTTCTCTGCAGACCTATTATTGCAAAATCATAAAGTTTGATATATCACAATATTGGTTTGGAAAATATTTGAATATGGCCACTCTTCCGAAAGAACTTGGATCCCTCGGACCCCTGAGTGGTCAAAAACCCTCAAAACTTTTTTTAATGACCTAGTTTTGCAAAATCATGAGTTTGATGTGTTGCAAACCAGGTTTTGGATTTTTTTTTAAATTTTAATTATGGCCACTTTCCCGGAGGAACTCAAAATCCTGCAGGCCAACCTAAGTGGGCACTGTGATCAAACACCTTTAGAATGTCCTCTGAACAATTTATTTTTAAATCATGAAGTTTGAAGTGGCACCACAATCCTCTGAAGACCTATTTTTTGCAAAATCATAAAGTTGTCTAAATTACAAGCCAGATTCTGGAAAACATTTGAATATGGCCTCTTTCCCGAAAGGAGCTCAGATCCCGCAGATCCTCTTTTAGAGGACCGGTATAGTCAGAAATCCTCAAAATGTCGTCTGATGACCTCGTTTTGCTAAATGATAAAGTTTGATAAGCCGCGTGCCATGTTTCGCATCTGAAAATAGTTTGTCCATCATCCCTGGACAGATACTTACTCCAGTACTTCCTCCTTCGAATCCGAAACTACGGATATTTTTGGAATAACCAGTGCATATCCACAAACAAAGATAACTTTGTGATCTATTTAAAAAAACCCATCAAAATCAGATAGCTAGCGATTGAGTATCGTTAATTTTAATTTTGATTTTTTTTTATCTCAGAGGGGTTAGGAACGTACGAGTTAAAAGTTTACGATGAACAATTCGATAATTCGTGCAAGTATAATATTAATTCATATGGTCTTCACAATGTTTAAGTGCAATCCCGTTAAATAAAAAGTCATCCATTTGTTTGATTACAGGGTGCGGCTGAAAACAATGCGAAAATGTTCAAACTTGAAGATTCGGTTAAATCGTGTAGCTAGTGACTAATTTCTTTCGAAAGTGTATTTGTTTATGTTTACTTTCAAGTGTTGCATCCAAACATTCTATTTGTTTTATTGCTTATTCGTCATAATGTTCGCGAAAGAAGTGATCACCAGTTTGTTGCTCGCCCAGAAGAAGCCGAAAGAGATTGCCAAGATGGTAGGGTGCCATTTGGCAACAGTTTACCGCATAAAAAAGTCCCTGCAGGATGGTTCTAAGCAGCGGAAGCCGGGAAGCGGACGTCCGCGCTTTGCACGCACGCCGAACGTGATCAAATCGGTCCGTGCAAAAATTGCTCGCAACCCGGTGCGTTCCATAAGAAAACTTGCAAAGGAAGCCAATATTTCGGAGAAATCCATGCGGAGAATCATCACAGAAGACCTTCATGCATTCGTCAGAGCCAGAGTAAAACGCCACTTGATTACGGACCGGGTCAAAGAACTACGAGTGACTTGTTCCAAGAGATTGCTTTCCTTGTTGAAGAAGGAAAAAATGATAATCCTGTTCTCCGACGAAAAGCTTTTCAGTATCGATGCTGTGGCCAACAGCCGCACGGACCGGTTCATTTCACCGCAGAAAATGGAGAACGTTCCGGAAAAAGTAAAATTCAAATTTCAAACCAAACATCCGGCTGGTGTCGTGATGTTTGGCTTGGTGGCGTCCAACGCTTTGAAAATGCCGTCTGTTTTCATTGATGCTGGAGTTAAAATCAATACCAAAGTGTATATCGGTATTTTAAAGGACCAAGTGCTTCCCTGGGTGAGGACCAAAACGTTGTCCTACAGCAGGATGGAGCGCCGTGTCACACGTCCAATCAAACCCAACAATGGTTGAACGATGGCATGAAGTTTTGGCCGAAGGATTTGTGGCCCCTAGCAGTTCAGATCTTAATCAGTTGGATTATTCGATTTGGGCATATGTTGAAGCACGAGCCTGCAAAACACCACACTCTAGTGTGAAAACCCTGAAGTCAACCATAACACGCACATGGCAGTCAATGTCGGAGAACTACATTCGAAAGACATGCTCTGGCTTCCGGCGTCGGCTCGAGGATGTTATTAATAAAAATGGAGGACCCATTGAATCAATTTGTTTAAAAGGACTTTATAACAATTACTGCACTCGAAAATGTTGATATTACTGCTTGAATTAGATGAAAATGGGATTTGAAAGAAATAGAACAAATTTTCGCATTATTTTCTGCCGCACCCTGTATAAAATCATCTTTTATATGATTTGAAAGGAAAATATGTTGATAACTTATTTTTGAAACAGTTCTTACCCTTGAAGAACGAAAACGTAATTCTCCGTCTTAAGATTCAACACATTTTTTCCTGCCACACCCTGTAGGTAACCCTGTCTGAGATCATAGAGCGGAAAAAAGGTTGAAAAATGATTTGGCAGGTTCGACCCGCTGATGTGGATTCAATATTTTAGATTCAGTGTATTTATGCTAAATTTACATTTGACAGTGTGGTTTGGGGCAGCAATTTGTTTTCCTTACCCATGTCTTCCTGTTTGTGGGTGAAAGCAACAGCCCCATTTCCCATTTGATGAAGTAGGCCAATATTTCCTGCCATATTTTGTTGATTTTGTCTCGGACAGAATGATGTACAAACCTTGCATCGTGGCAGAGTTATCCTCGCGTGAAACAAATCCCAACCAAGGGCCATAAAATTTGTCACTCATGATTGTTCACTGTCTATTTCCATCTGTCTCTCTCTCTTTCTCTCTAGCTGTGTCTCCTTTGAGCGTTCGTTATTCTTACGATAAGCCCCTAGACAAACTGTCTCCCACTTGCAACCCCCCGCTGAAGAGTTAACTTCTAATCTTAGGAACCGGGTACCTCTGCATCCCACAGAGTGTAAATGTCACAATAAATGATAATTTATGTGTCAGATTATGTGATTAGAATTAAACATGTAAATAAATTTTGCGCCCTGTGTCGCATCGGACAGTCGGACGGACGGACGGACGGATGGATTTCCTCTACCGGTGGCACTTGAGGAGCGTCGATCTCCAGAAGTAGGTAAGAGGGCGATTGTTCCCGGTCTGAATTCTATGTCTCAATACATCTTCTCTCTCTCTCTCTCTCTCTCTCTCTCTCGGTACATCCAGGTTCAAAATATGCTGATGTAGATCTCGTTGTTGTTGTTGTTGATGTGGACGATGAACAGGAAACACTGCAGCTGAGTGTACATATCGTTAAAAGCTCTACTGGATTCATGCTCATTGAAGGGGAAATTATACACTCTTTCATCAATTCAGCATTTATTTCTTTGGGCTTGGATGGCTACATAATATTTATTTGAGATGGTATGGTACAGTGCGGAAACAAAACGGGTGAGTCATTAATGTTGATGGAATTGCTTACGACTTAAGCCCCGTAAGCTGAAGGTATGTTTTTCAATTTTCTTATTGAAACAGTGAGTCGTCTGTTGGAATAATCCCATTTAGATTTAGACCATTTAAGAGAAGTTCACATAGTTATGTGAACCATTTCCCATTCAATTTCACCTAATGAATCATCATGGCTGAATGGTTCACTGGCTGTTTTGAGTGATTTACGGTAGAACCACCGCATTTCCCAGAGTGGGTTCAGTGCCAACTCGTCGCAAGCCATCGGTTTCAATCACGCACCCGGTCGTGACCCTGTCACAAATGAACCCAATTTTTATTGCTGTTCACATAGCTGCCTTCTCGTCGTCGTTAAAGTTCCGTGTAGATTTTATCTGCTGATTCCGACCAATCGGTCCACCGGTTTGACTGCTGAGTGTGCAAATTTTTAAATCATGTCATCACTCCCCCCCCCCTGGCTATAGATTTTACAACCTTCCACCAGTATCATCCACTTGGCGTTATGTTCGGTACTTCCTTCCTTTCATGGCGATGAAAAAAAATATTCACAAAGCACGCACGACGCACCCTCTCACCCATCGTAAATGGAAGTAATATGTAAGAGCCCTTATCCGTCTTCTTCCTAACCAACGTATCTACATATCGAGGACGACCCGCCCGAAAACCCGCCCTTCCATCATCTTTCGCTGGGCATCGATTTCCGCTTCGATAACTCGTCAGCACTTGCTCCTTGGAAGGCAAATTCCGGACGGAAAATCCTGTAACGATCATCGCACATATCATCCTAAACGTCATCATTCTGATTGGGAACCGGTCGTCATCGTGTTCCAGTTTGGGGCGGGTCCTGAATTTTATCGCACCCAGCTGTTGCTCCTCCGCGTGACTTTACAGTCTATGGAAATTCACGAGCGCCGGGTAGGAGGTAATTCGTTTGTTGAATTTGATGAAACTACCAATGTTTGGCCCTAGTCGGTTCTCTATTCAGGATGCTGGTATCTCAACCGTTATTAGATTTTACCGGTGCACCACTAGAGATTAATGAATATTTTATTAAAATTCCACAGCGTAGTGGAGACTGAATTAGATTTAAGCCCGAAAATATCGGGTTTTGATATGGAACGAGTTGCACATCGGTTATTGAGTTTCTCAAAGGTTCATGATGATAGCGGTGAGAACGGTAAACAGACATGAATAGCTCTTATTGGATAAGTTATAATTGCAATTTGGAATTTCTGGGGTTATATCAATATGTGAAAAATAGAGGACTCTAAATGTGACCTACTATGTTTCTGTAGCAATGTGTTGGAATTTCCGACTTAAATTCAACTTCAAGAGATATTCAGACCCATGGTAACCTTATTCTGAGTCCGAGTTAAATTTGAGTAGAATATCAGTCGTAATCAGTCAAAATAAAGTCAAATGAAATGTTATAGTCTTTAAACGTACGAATTGCTGCTCCATGGTGATTGTTATTATCAAACGCATTGTATTATTCGTCTTATTTGCTAACTTAACTCTCATCGAGATTTGCTCACGAGCATATTTGTTTAGGGCATTACAAACCATGAATGCCTGATGAGAGTATTGCATTTATCGTACGAACATCACTTCTGAATTATATGCAATTCCAAATATTGAGGTAATGAAGTCGTGCTTTTGAAAATGCTTCGGCGTAAACCGTGAAGACCAACCAAACAGCATGCATTTGACCGCAAAATAGTGAAATAAAGAAGAAGCTTGTTATGAAAGAAGCTAAATAATAGTTGGAGAAATTGGCTTTTTATAACGGAACTTTCAGTTACTTAAAAAGTAGGGAAGTGAGCAATTCTACTGGGTTGGTCGTAAATCTGCGTGTGTATGTGTACGTGTAAAAGAAAAATGTTTGCAGTTAAACGAACTGTTGTCGACACGACCAACATTTTTAGCCCGGGAGTTGGAAGGTGACAGCTCGGTTGGGTTTCAATTGCCCTTTTCAGAATAAATGGTCATTCACGTCCATTCCGAGGTCACTTTCGCTTACAATAAGCCCCCAACACAGCCTGCAAACATCAGAAGGATATTAGTATTTTGCTTACATACTGGGCCATGCCATGAGGATCACGAAAATGCAAAATTCATAAGAAGGGACGGGTCCAAATCAAAATTATGGAGCTATTTTATTATCATTTTACCCAACCATATGTGTAAAGATACGTATATATTGGATGATATCATCTATATAATAAAAATGAGTTGGGGTTTCCTATGTCACGATTTAACTCGCGAGCGGAAAGACCGATCGGCGTGAAATTTTCTATGCAGAGATTTTTGGGGTCGGAAAATAATCTTATGATGGTTTGAGACCCCTCCCTTCACTGGAAAGGGGGGCTGCCATACAATTGAAACACAAATTTCTACACAACTCGAGAACTAATCAAGCAAAAGAAACCAAATTTAGCATGTGTGAGTTTTTTAAGGCAAAAAAGGTTTTTATGGTACCTTGAGAACCCTCCCCGTCCTAAAAGGGGGGTGCTCCCATACAAATTAAACACAATATTCTGCATAACTCGGGAACTAATCAAGCAAACGGAATATGTTGGTTTAAGACCCCTTCCCATCCTAAAGAGAGGGTGGGGGGGGGAGGAGGGCTCCGATACAAATGAAATACACTATTCTGCATGACTCGAGAACTAATCCAGCAAATGGAATCAAATTTAGTATGTGGGGGTTTTGAAGACAAAAAATTGTTCTATGTTGATTTGAGACCCCTTCCCTTTTTGAAAGAGGGAGAACCTTAGAACGCAAAGGGGGGGGGGGAACCTTAGAACGCAATGAAACACAAATCATTGCATAACTCGAGAACTAATAAGAGAAATGGAACCAAATTTCGCATGTGGAAGTTTTTGAAGGAGGGAAATGTTTCTATGGTGATTTGAAACTCTTCCGTCATATGAGGTAGAAGGGAGGAGGGGATACTCTCAAACAAATGGAACCCAAATTTCTGCATAACTCGAAAAATAATCAAGCAAATGGAACCAAATTTGGAATGGACGAGATTTGTAAGGCATGAAATGTTTTAATGGTGGTTCAAAGCCCCTCCTCCCTCTAAAAAGGGGGCTCTCATACAAATGAAACAAATCTCAACCAAACATGAGAACTATACCTACTGCTTTGCGAATTTGTATTCAGTGGTTTTTGGGTCCGGAAAAGCATCTTATTATAGTTCGACACCCCTCCCGCCTTTAGAAAGGGGGGCTCCCATGCACATGAAAAACTATTTTCTGCATAACTCAAGAACTAATCAAACAAATGGAACCAAATATGGCACTTATTATTTTATTTTATTTTCTTATTACCATTATTATTACATTCATTGTTATTTATTATTTACACATTTACATTTGTTATTTACACCTGCGTTATGATTGCCGTTTTTTACCGTTACTGCGTTCGTTTCTTGTTCACTACTGCAGTTATTACCGGTCTGCACTGGTTCGCCACCACCATTCGTTCTGCGTTTTACCGTTACTGTTACTATACAGTTACTTGCCTTGCTGCCCGCGTTGCGATTTACCCCGATTGATTGATTACCCTTGATTTACCACTGCAGTTCTACTACCTTTTAGTTACTACATTACTTGTTTACTGATTGATTATTACCACTATACGTTCCTATGATTGTTTTGTTTGCGTTTGTTTAC
>JASCZW010004541.1:0-40539 GCA_034211315.2 Aedes japonicus | reverse complement strand
GACCAATCTGAAAAAAGACGGTCAAAAGTGTTTTCACACTGTTCCTCACATTTTAGCGCTTTGGTGTCTACGGAAAAGTTGTTAGAAATGTTATTTCACATTTTTTTAAAAACTTATCAAAAGTTTTACTTAAGTGATACTTTACTTAAAAAAAACTAACTTTGTGTGGGTACAAGATAGAAGGTTGGAGTCTTCAACAAAGTTTTAGAACTATATATTTAACGAAACTTTGCTGAATATTGCTAGTACCTACATCGAAAGCATTCTGATATATAATTGATTTAGTATATAAACTTACTTAAAACTTGTTTTTTTACTTTATTGTGGTTCAAATTTTACCAGATTGATTGAGAATGTTCAACAAAGTTATCAATATTATCAAAACGCACAACTTTGCTGAAGACGTCATAAGTCTAAAGGGCTTCATTTGAGTTTTAAAGCGGATTTAAGTTAAAAAATATACATTTTTTCAACAACAATAACTCAGACACCGGCAAACTTTTGCAACCAAATTTTGAACAGTCTGGTCAATCATCACTTAAAGTATACGTGAACAAAAAATCTGCGCCGGGTATCATCGGGTACATGAAGTTTTCAGTCCGTCTTTTCGGGCGTACCAATTTCGTTTTCTATCAATATTTTTTAAATCCCTGACATAATTAACCGCACCCTTGAATCCTTTTGCGCAAGGGCTAGCACATTTAAAGGTTAAGTAGCCCAGAATAGTTTCGTTTGTTTACAAACTGCAGTTGAGTTTGAGTTTCCAGTTGATTCAGATTGTGTAATTCGAAAATGCTCCGGAAAAATTTGTTCTAAGTGTGGCTGCAAAAATATGGTAGTTGAAGTACCATCAAAATGCTACATATCCGTGATTTCGTTCAGAAAAAAAATCAAACTGTTTGTCGCAGGACGAAAGCAATCGTATAAAGAAAGACGTGTCCAGGTTGTGCTCTGAATTTAACAATCGCTGGAATAAGGCAGGAAGAACACAGAAAAGTTTTGAAATAAGCAACAAGAATTGGTTGTATTGTAGTGCATTTACTTGTGATAATGTGAAAGTTGGAATGCCCAGAAAACCGTTTTCTGACCTGAATAAAAAGAACAAAAGGCGGAGAGTTGAAGGATTGAGGCAGCAGGGAACCGCGAATGAATTGGCGTTTGCAGCAGGAATGAATTCTCGAAGTGAGGGATGCGAAGATTTGGCTAAACTTTTGCAAGAAGAACTACAGGCATGTCCTACCAGTGAATGAGACGAGCAGTGGAATCCAAAACTGATTTACAAAAGCATCGTATGTTGACAGCTGATGACAGGACTTGCGTTTTTATTGATGCCGATTACAGTAAAGATCAGTGGATACTGCTTCGAAAGACGTCTTCGAAAATCTTGTGGGGGCCCGTGAAAATGTCTGCCAGACCGTAACAGAATCGTCATCTCAGAGGTATCTTGTTATGGTTGTATTTGAAGGAGGGTTTTTAACCCACTGGTAATTCGTTCTTTACATAGGTATCTGCTGAGGTTGACGAACAGAGTTTGCTGGATCACACAGTTCAGCGAATACTATCTCTGGCTTTGGAGATAGAAGGTTTGAATGATGTAGCTCTTGAAGATCTTGAGTTTTTATCGAAATGGGGTTTTGACGACTCATCGGATCATTCAAACTACAAGCAAAGGTATGAAGGGGTAGATGAAGATGACAGTGCAATTTTTATTATGGTACATCTATGGTACCATTGATGCATCGCCTCCGTAACAATCCAGTTCGTATTTTGTGGATGAGTAGTATGCCTTCATCTACAAGGTTATGCCGACCGATTAGAAACCAATTCAAGAAGGAAACTGTTGCATTGTCCTTGCATGAAAAGGAATTCCTTGACGCACAAATCGAAAGATTAATGCCAAGCTTGATCTCAAACTTTCGAATCCATCATACAATGATTTGTAGTATGATCGAAGGAAAAGTTTGCTCTGCTTTGACCGGAATCTCGTCGCAAAAATGTTGTGTTTGCCAAGCATCCCCAAAGCAATTTAACAACATTGGAGCGATGGTCTAGATCAGTCAATAAAGCCACATTCGAAAAAAAAATAATTCGAAAAATTACCGGGTTGGCAGAGACAATCATTGAGAACTTTTCTGTCATAGTGAGCGTACTGGCATGTGGCAGGCAAATAAACACTGACTCTTCTAAAGCATTTTTCTACGAGACGGACAAATACTATGTTGAGTTGTACGGATGGAATTACATGCCGCAGTCTGTTCACCGAATACTGATACACGGTGCAGACATTATAAGCAGCATTACTACCAATCGGAAGTCTTTCAGAGGAGCCACAAGAATGCCGCAACAAAGATTTAAAATGCTATAGAGAAAATCGAGCAAGAAAGTGTTCAAGGTAAGTTAACAGTAATTGAACATTATAACAAATATTCATAATTACTGAAATATTTTCATTTCTCTACAGGACTGCTACCAATTATGATCTTTTCACACAATTGCAAATGACATCCCAGTAATTTAAATACGTTCAAAGCAGCTAAATAAATCTGATTACTTTCACTAAAACTTGAAAATCCCTTGCCTATGCAATTTATCACACTAAGTACTGCACATTCATATGAATTCACAGATTTCAGAAATATTTTACCGGAATCTTGACAACAGATCGTTTTGTAATCAATTTTTACGGATGCCGGTAGAATTTAACAGATTTCACGAAATATTTGTACATTTGTAAAAGTTTATCGAAATTTAAAAGATAGGTATACCAGAAAAGACGGACTGAAAACTTCATGTACCCGATGATACCCAGCGCAGAATTTTTGTTGACGTATAGTTGTTAGTGATGATTGACCAAACTGTTTAAAATTTGGTAGCAAAAGTTTTCCAGTGTCTGAGTTATTGTTGTTGAAAAAATGTATATTTTTTAACTTAAATCCACTTTAAAACTCAAATAAAGCCCTTTAGACTTATGACGTCTTGAGCAAAGTTGTGCGTTTTGATAATATTGATAACTTTGTTGAACATTTTCAATCAATCTGGTAAAGTTTGAGCCACAATAAAGTAAAAAAACAAGTTTTAAGTAAGTCTATATACTAAATTAATTATATATCAGAATGCTTTCGATGTAGGAACTAACAGTCTTCAGCAAAGTTTCGTTAAATATATAGTACTAAAACTTTGTTGAAAACTCTAACCTTCTATCTTGTACCCACACAAAGTTAGTTTTTTTTAAGTAAAGTATCACTTAAGTAAAACTTTTGATAAGTTTTTAAAAAAATGTGAAATAACATTTCTAACAACTTTTCCCTAGACACCAAAGCGCTAAAATGTGAGGAACAGTGTGAAAACACTTTTGACCGTCTTTTTTCAGATTGGTCCCACTGTGCGTGGTGGCAAAACAGTGAAGCAACTCCGTTCAGAAGTGTGCGCCTTCAAAAAGCGGCACCCAGCCGCGCCGGAAACGGACATCGTGTGGCACTTTGTGGATACGCCTGTTCCGGC
Organism: Aedes japonicus; assembly: GCA_034211315.2. Taxonomy (NCBI): domain Eukaryota; kingdom Metazoa; phylum Arthropoda; class Insecta; order Diptera; family Culicidae; genus Aedes; species Aedes japonicus. The sequence continues at coordinate 37,038 of JASCZW010004541.1, read as the reverse complement.
ATCTACAACATATTGGCACTATTAGACAACAATCAGAGCATCGAAAGAACGCCCGGTTCCGGACGGCCGCCGACCCTGAGCGATAAAAAGCTCCAAAGGATGCTGAAGAGGAAGACCGAGGGAAAAGTGGCTGACATCGCTGCGTGCGCTTGGCCGGGAGGTCGGTTCAACCGGCCAACCAGTGAAAAAGTACCCGGCAAACATGAACATACATGTCAGGAAGTGGAAGTCGCGTCTACTGATTTCGAAACAGCAAATGACGCAGCGGCAGCGGCTGATAAGATGGTCAACTCGATTTCCGACGAATCGTGACGTGGCGGCGGTGATGAACTACGAGACCTATCTCACCCTGAATGGCAACGATGGGCAGGGCACTTTGTATTTTACTTCCCCACGAAGGAAGTGAGCTCCGAGGTGAAGTTCATTTCATACACCAAGTTCCCCCAAGAAGATGTTGCTGTGGCTGACCATCAGCGAGAAGGGATGTCAAAGCCGCTCTTCTTTCGCTCCTGACTGGCCGTGAACGGGGAATGCTTATAGTACGAAAATGCCTGCCGGAAGTTGCGTCGTTCATCAAAAACTACCATAAGGGCAAAGACTCGGTCTTCTGGCCAGATATGCCGTCGGCCCACTACTCAAAGCGATCGTTGGAGGCGATGGAGCGGCTGAATATCGATGTGGTACCCAAGTCGGCGAACTCACCCAACGTCCCCCAGCTGCGTCCCATCGAGAATTTCTGAGAAGAAGGAAGAAGAAGAAGGAACTCAAAAACATGCCTACACGCATGTTTTCGTGTACCATGGTGAATGTTCTGGTTAACTGCCGGAAGGCCGCTAGCAAGGCCGTAGAATTTTTTCTATAGTCAGCTTAAATAATTAACTTCCAATTCATCATAAGCAATTATCTGTCTAAACTTTTCTTTTATCGCCAGATGAAAAATGTCCATTATTTTTAATGCGAACGTTAGAACTTTCTACTAGGTTGCCTGAAAGGTCCCTTAATTATCAAACACGAAAACATTTTTTTGCCAAATTCTGATTTAATTCTCAACATACTCTCCTCTTAGGTCGATACAGCGAGTCAAGCGATTTTATAATTGTTTTATCCCATCTGAATAGTACTCCTTCGGATGTCCTTTAAAATAGCCAAAATGCGCATCTCAAAACACGGAGGCCATAACCTTTCCCGCCGATTCACAGTGGTCAAAAAGTTGATTTTAACGCTCTTAACTCATGGTTCCCTAAATAGTGGAGATATGACAGGCTTCATATTTTGACGGCATGGCTTTTGTGGTCAATCCCCCTAAAAGTGAGTTAAAAATTCAACTTTTTTAGGAATTTGAGATACAGAAATGATGTCTTCAGCAAAATTGTAGAAAAAGTCATTTCAAACCATTTTACTGAAGACATAAAAATTTTATGTTTCACCCAATTGGAGATAAAAGGCGTTTTATAAGAACTAACCTCCAAAAACACATTTTTCACTGAAATATTTTGTTTTTAATTTTAAGGACAATATAATGTTCTACAAAGTTATTTGCAATATCTATGTAAATAAAAAACTTTCTAGAATATACTATACCTACATTATTTCATTGGGATGAGTTATTGCACTTTTTTCCGTTTTTTTCGTCGTATTTTCGAAGGCTGTAACACACTTAGGAGCAAGTACGAGCAAATAGACTTGCCTGTATCTAATAGTAAATTAAATAAACTTTCAAGTGGTGTTTAGTTTGTCCGTCCAAAACCATCTGCTGGGAAGTAATGCTCAAAACAAATTTCATGGTTTTACTATATTTCATTATTCAAACAATATAAAAAAATGCGTTGTCATGGTAACCACACCTTCAAACTCATTATTGTTAGCATAATTGTACATTTTGTTTTTGTCAATATTTTTATTCATTATATGTTACTATAATGAACCCGATGTTTATTTCAATTATTATTAATTATTAATTAAACTTTTGTTTTCGAAGCCGTTTTTAATTGCAACCGCGTCGTTTGTTAGCAGCTGTTTATCATCGCCAGACAATGGATTCTCATGCGTTTTGGGCCAACCACGAATGCTTGTAATCAATGGATCTTATTATACAAGAAATAGTTTTTCATCAGTTGTTCTATATGCAGAGCCAAACCAACCGAAATGAATAACACCGACAAAGTGCATGAACTGCACATGAAACGACTTACGAATTCGGATTATCTACATTTCATGTGTGGATTTGACGTTCCGAATATTTTTTACATGTGTTGTATCGACTTCAAATACAGAACTGGAAAATTCGGGGAACGAAAAAAGAATATCAAGAACCTATTCAAAATCGTAATGGGCATGCAAATTAATAATTCACGCGCTGAGAGAGCTGGTACATTCTATGATGGCAACGTAGCACGCATGTTTTTCTTCCCAGAATCTTGAACAGATACCCAGGAACCTGGAGGCGTTGAAGCGAGTCAGCGATGGCCACGGAACTGGCGCTATTGAGTGCGTTTCTCATGTCAGGGGTGACCATTGCATACTAGTGGACTGCTAGCCTCTTGCGCTGGATTGCCACTTCAGCCGTCGTGGTGACGGCCAGAATGGCATCCACCGTCAACAGTCTGAGGATCACCTTCTCGAGCACCTTACCCGCTGTTGCCAGCAAACATACAAGGAGCCTGGCGGCTTTCCTGTCTTCGGTAGCAATACTAGGGTCTGTATTTTCCAAGCATCGTGGAAAACACCCTCGACCAGACATCTATGCATCATCACCCCAAAACAATTCGGGAGCTAGTAATATAGCCGTCTTGATTACCAGGTTGGAGTACCAATCCTGGCGCTTTGTTCACCTTAAGCGTCTTTGCTATCACAATGGCTTCGTCGTTCGTCACCGTCGTCTCACCTCCAACCCCCATTTTGCCGTTATCAATACCCATGTGGTTACAGATGTTCGACTGGGCCGACCATCTCTTCATCGCTATGATAGCGTTATGGCCTGATATAATTCAACGCTGGTCACGGAATCAACGGTAGGATAGGAACACGGATCGTGGTTCGGAAAGAATCATACAACGATCACCTTCAGCAGCTCTGGTGATTGCTCGGTTGAAGTCAACGTCCCTCTGGTTTTGGCCATTATTTCCCGATAGGCTTTGGCCTTTTGTCTCACTTTTTAGCGTGGTCTTTGCGGTGACTACCGCCCCTCTCTTTTTTTGTCTTGCGTGGAGGCTGACTCTACAATACACGGCGACCCCCCATTCCTAGGTGGACCTTCCTAGGCATGGTCACGTCGCACGCTCGTGTAAGTGACATAACGGGTCGTTCACCGCAAGGTTCCTGGGTTTCACGTAAAATGTGTTCACTCTCAAGCGCCTTTTTAAAAGTCTCTACATCAAAGTAGAACGTCCTCCATTTGCGGGTGAACGGAGTGGATGATCTTTCTTTTGCAAGCTACCTTGTATTGTGGACAATACAATAATGAATAACGGAAGGTCCATTAATTATGTCACGCAGTAAGGAGTTAATTATGTCACGCAGTAAGGAGTGAGGAGGGGTTTGGGAAAATTTGAACCATGCAACAAAAAATGAAGGTCCACGTTGAAGTCCCACGCTATTACCAACGGGTTTAGGCCTGTAAGCTAAGTTGTCAATCAACCATCTTGGTGGCACGTAGCAGCTGCAAAAGTACATTCTATTCACTTTAGCTACCGCGAAGCCAATATTTGAGATAGAAACAATCTCCTGAACCGAGTACTTGCCCGTCATCGTCATCTATAATGCCGCCATATTGAACCTATCCGCAACCCATTTGCCAAGGAGGAGGGGGGGGGGGGGGGGTGATTTGGGTCAAATATTATGGCGATATCCAATGCCAACTCGCAAACTGTCTGATACAGCAGTTGCTGGGTGGCCTCACAATGGTTAAGGTTAAATTGTGTTGCCGGAACTACGCTTGGCTTTTTTATGCTTTTAGTGGCATTGCTCTTGCTCATTCGACCATGGCGTACCTATCATCTGGTTTCCCAGCGCACATCAAGCATTCGGGGGTACTATGCAGTCCCTCACCTTGCGCTGTCACACCATCTGGACATGTTACTGCTGCCATTCTCATAGTTGCCAGCTGTGGCCGAAGTGGACTCTTCCGCAGCCGTATAGCTGTGGCAGTAACCGTGAACTTGCACTATTTCTTTTGAGCTGTCGAAATGGCCTTCGAGATCTCATCAAATTGTCTACACTGGATCGTCACTTGTGAGACGAGCGCACGTAACTCCACATCCTCACCTAAGGCCTGTTTTTCCAGGATCCATACGTTGAACCCTTGAGCGCTGTGATCTTCTATAGGTCCAAGATCATTTCACCGGTGTGGTTTTAGCGTATACTCCGCACATCGACACCTTAGCCAATGGATTGGCGTCTACGCGCGTCGCTTTTTAGACCTCAAAGTACTTCAACGCCTTTTTTTCTCTCTGTTCGGGACATAGACCACACAGATCAGTAATTTGATCTATTGCAGTATATCCCGTGTTCTTTGTTTAGTGCTTTTCAAGTTAGTTAGTTCATCACTTTTAGGAAATGCTGAAGTATTCGGTGTTGTTACAGTTGCGATTGCCAGGTTTGTTGGCAATGAACCGAATTTTATTAGAAGTTTCCGCTATATAAACCCTTTGAGGAGTGAGGGCACTCTTCAAAGGCGCGCCCTTTTATCATTCAAATCCGGATTCATTGCAAACAAAAAAAAACTATGACTCTGAAACTGATCATATATCAGAATCCTAGTCCTAGTCCTATCACCAATTCAAACTATAGAACATCAAATAGGAAATGAGAATTCACATAAATGAAGACTAGCCATGTTTTCCTAATTCCAAGTTATGTCACTTTTCTTAAAAAATGAAATGTAATAAGGACTTGGATATGTTCCTGTGATTAAAAAAAAAAAAAACAAATATGTTCCCTAGTTAATTCGGACTAGAGTTCGGTGGTAGATCCGATACCCCGTAACACACCACAAACCCAGCGTTACGGATCAACTTCGACGCCTTAGTCCTAACAATAAGGGCCTCACCACCCAAGTAACAATTCAAATGCAAATTGGTTTTATTCATGTTTTATGGTAGTTTTATCAAAGCATTATGGAGATCATCTGGTTTTATCAGGGCATTTTCCAAGTTAAGGTGGTTTTAATTGATTAACAGTTCTTAAGAGTGATTAAAGAACACTTGAAGAAACCTCCATAAAACTTACATCATTTATAAGTGTAATTCACCTTATAAGTAATTTTATAAAGATACTTGAGTCCCCTCTCAAGACATCGTTTTGTAACTTTCATAAAACCTGATAAAAAGTTTTGAAAAGTTTTATTACATTCTTCTTTAAGGTGAATGTATCTTGAAAAATGCTGCCATAAAACGCTCTTAGAACCATTTGGTTTCGGTAAGACATCACACTCTTGAGAAAAAGAACATTATGTGAAAAATAAACAAACTGGACAATGGACGCCCATAGGTGAAGAAAATATAAAATAGTGGATCGTTCAAGCGGAAATTCAATAAAAACCTATCCAATATATTGAATACTACTTCATCTCAGCTACCAACGGCCTTTTTTTCCATCGCTAGATTCCATTGGAATCGCAGCCTACTGAGACTTACTTATCAGAAGGGTCTATGCGTTATGCGTGCCTATTTTTTTGTAACGAATCAAATTAAATGGTGCAATATGTCACGAAGAATCATAACTCATGATTATTGATTTTATGCCAGTTGATGCAAATTAAACCTAACGTCCCAGGCAGTGGATTATCGCCATGCGTTATCGTTTGTCCACCACCGTTAGGTGGAGGAGGTGGTGCGTTGGAAACTACACAGCGCACTTCATCCGACGTTAGGTTCATAAACCTATAGCTATAGCATATAGATCAAGAGGAAAAATCATTTTCACTCAACTGATGTTTCCGCCTTCCAGGCAATATATATTGTTATTCTTCCCAAAAGCATTGTTAGAATATTAAAGTTAAATTTTCTTTTGTTTTTGTTTTTTTATCGACTAACGCTGGTGATTAAAAATATTATATTATAAGCTGTTATTATGACTAAGAACAACAATTATGCATAGGCACTTTTGATTTGCACCGTCACGTTTTCTTTGTTTATGATGTGCCTTTTCACGCTGATTTTATGGCTATCTTACGAGAGACTTGTTTACCTTGAGCAATTCAAACAAGTTTTATTCAAGCGTAACTCATCTTTTTCAAGAGTAGAAACAAATGAGATGAACTTATCGCACTCCTCAAAAAATCTTGTTAGTCTTGTGTTAGAAATATAGGTTTTATTTGCGTTTTATGGTAGTTTTAGATAAAACCATTGTAAAAATGGCGAGCGTGGCTATTCTGGATTCCCTCGGAACGGTAGCCATTTTCATAAGTATGCAACAAAACTCTAATTTTTCCAATGGTACGAACAATCAATGCTGTTTAAAATTAATTTTGAAACATAAAATGGATTGTAGACACAATTTATTCAAGATCTAACAATTTATCAGCTTTGCCACCTAATTGTTGAATTTTCAACTATATTTTTTATTTTTAAATAAGTCAAATGTTCTAGCAAAAATTCAGAGGCGCATTAAAATTCTCGAACTTTTATGTTATTAAACACCAATAAACTGAATGTCGTATGAAGAATTCATCAATCGCAAGCAAAAAACAGATGCATTTATGGTCAATTTAACAATTAATTTACATACGTATCCACTTTGGAAGAGAATTATAGTAGCTTCCACTCAACCATAAACAAAAAAAATCGCCATTCAGCAAGAACGAATTGAAAAATGTAATCTTCGAATCATATTTGTGACGGACTGGAAGTGTTCTTAAAGAGGAAAATCATAAAACTATTATAACTTGTGGTAGTTTTATCATAGTTTTAAGTATGTCTTGAATGTCATTACAAGTATGTACCGATAAAACTATCAAGTTTTAAGCCTACCTTGGGCAATAGTCTTGAGAACCTCCTGTAGTATGGGCCTTTTGGAACTTAAGAGGGTTTTATGGCTGTTTTATCGATGTTATGTAGAATATCTAGTTTTATGCGTGGTTTTATCAAATGAGTCTTGAAAACTTCTTCAAGTGTACCTTAAAATTGAATTTGTTACTTGGGCACGGTTCCACTTACGGACCACTTGTCTCTTTTCCTGTATGTACCTCCATTTTTATTATGAATCTTTGTCCAGTGAATCTCCTTTCCACGGCATGGGTCGTCATGCATCTCTCTTTGCGGACTCGCGTTTTGTGTCAGTTCTTGTTATTGGGGCCCTGCCGTTTGGACCCTCTCGGCACTTGAGGTAACTCTCGAGTTGGGCTTTACCCTGGGCTAGGCGCCGATGCCTCTCTCTTACGACCAGCTGGTCGCAATGTTGGACTCTCCGACCCCGCAGAAACGTTCGCATAGGCTCTTGGTTTGATGGGGCGTTATCCAGGTGCCACTGCACCCAGGCACTGGCTGGCCCACTTGGTGGTCCCTTCCCCCAAGGTAGATGAAGTGCAGTCTCCTACGGCGACGGACGTCTGCGTATGCTTAGCAGCCATTTCTCTCCACCTTTCCGTTGCTGCTCACCGTGCCAACTCTTTGGCACTTTGTCCAGCTAGGAGCTTGGTTTTTAGCTCCTTTCTCACCCTTGAGGCAGCTTGAACACTACCAACGAAGCTTAATAAGGTTGCTCGGGCACTTCTACAACATTGAGAAGCGTTTCCCGCATCCTTTCCATGACTTGGATGAGTCCCATGCCCATCCGTGGCCTCTCATAACTTTGAAGCACCTGCTTCAGATGCTATGGCACTTCTGCAAGTGTCAGACATGCCAGCAGGTTTGCGTAGTGTGGACCTCGCTAGACCGCCTTCAGCGAACGGAATCGCTTCCTCCTGGTTTGTTTTATCCCTTGAGGTATTACCATCCACTTTGTTGGGTTCCTTTCCAACCGGTATCTTGACCCCCGTGAATTAGTCGCTATAGTGGAACCGTGTTAAGGAGAACGGTGTACAGAGCCAGGTACACAGCGTAAGTCAGGTAAAGGGACATCTGAGCCTACTCCCATGCCACTGGCGAGACAGGGTTGTGTAAAATGGAACGTGCTGGAGACCTGCACATGTTTTTATGGGACGGCGACAGTCTGTGCCGCTGGAACCTCGCCATTTACTGTTCGATGTCCCTCGGCTGTACTGAGGGAGACGACACAGTTGCCAGCTCGAATGCAACAGTACCACTCGTTATCCTTTCGCAACCAGTTATCATAATTGAGGTTTTACTGACATCGAACCAAAAACACCGTGTGGTGCTCCCTCCGTTGTTCGTTTAGCCGTTAAGGAGAGCTTAAGGTTTCCAAGGTGCACCGCGGGGAGGCGAACTACACCACACGATTGTACGACAAATGAACCATCTGATTTGACAATTACTTTGAAAGTGGCTGATCTGTTATAGCAAAAAAGGGATGGAGTGAATTGAATTAGACTGAAGTTCAATGTTATCACTCGTTTGCTTCTATGTCTGGTGGTGACCTTCCCATTTGACTAGAGTTTGTTGTTTGTCTGGTCCTTTTCAAGAGTTTTTGGTGACAGTGCAAATTTTCGCTAGGCAATGGCTGACGTGACAATTCCTTTGCCTGTCTTAGACATATCATAAAGTGTACAATTTACTTTCTTCTTTCATTTTGCGCTTACAGGGCAAAAAAAAACTTATGTTTCATCAGTTAGAAACTGTTTTAGCAGATAATATGATGATCATTATTTACCCTAGTTTATGTAAAATTGATTGTATTTGATTGATTAATCTACTGGAAGATTTCAAATCTATGAAATTAATACAGCTGAAATCAACAAACTTTTCCCGTAACCAGGCTCGCTGTACCAAAAAAAGCCTGCCATGTATATTTAGATCCAATATGGCATGTTTTGCATCCGACTTGTTTTATACTTCACAATATCTCGACCGGCCGGCTAGTAATCGAGGACAATAGTGAAGCAGCAATTCGTTCGCGAATGTGCATCAGAGAGTGATAGTGTTCAACCAAGCAGGGAACAAACTGGTTGCGTGCAATATCGCTATCGGTTCCAGATATTCATCTGGCATCCCCTTGGCATTGTCGCACTATCCAGAAGTGAAACGAGAGTTTACCATAGATCAGAGAGACAAGTTCAATTTAATTTTCCCTCGACACCCTTGCGGCATTCACTTGGCTCTCCGGCTTGCGTAATAGGTATTATTCACAATTTTGCCAACAGTATCGGATGAAGGTTTTATCGAATCAATAATGTATAAGCGATGAATTAAGCTGCCTCAACGTGCTAGAAGACACCATTGAATATAACCGGATTGAAGTTGATGCCAATGTCGGGTCGGGGGTAGGCTTAGGACGCGAGATAGATGGATGGATGGCTTTACAATGTACCTCGCCTTGCCAATGGAGAAATGGAATGCACGGCGCTTATTCACCAGTCATGCAAGGTAACGTGTCTTTTGTTCAAAGTAGATGTTCGGACATGTGTTGTGACAAAGGAAAATTAGGTTATCCCTAGCCGCCATACATCAATAACACTGAGCATTCCTTCAGCGTCAGTCGCTGGGAGTTGAATCCTTCCATTTCCATTCGAAGCGGAATGCACTGTAGATAGAACGCATCACTGGAATCGCTTTGGCGTGCCGAGGAAGCCGCTTGGGGGCACAATGAGGTGAGAATATGCCACTTCGTTATGGGGATGTTTTCGTTGAATTTCATCGAAACCGTGCTTTGTGTTCGTGCAAATGGGGGAGAAAATCGAATACAGTGGCACGGTTTGGAAGCAATAAAAACAATTACGTTTCGGAAGGGAAAATGAGCTAGCTGGGCGCAATGGAAAAGGATTGCGTGTCGATAGAAGAGACTAATTTAATTAATTTATTTTTCAAGTGAGAACATAGTCCAGAATGAGGCCATTTTGAAGAGAATGAATCAGTTTCGTGACTGTTGGGAGTTGATCAAGATTTTTGTAAAGGTGGAGAGGCTGTGTTGAAAATTAGCTGGATCTTCCAAAATAAAGAGCAAAGGATTGTTATCGAGTCTAACAGATATACTAGGTCATTTTTAATGCTGTTCGACGTTCCAGCCTTCGAAAAGAATACATTTCATGAATGATACAAATAAAAGAACTTGGTTGAATCGATGTTCATATGATTGGGGTCAATTCTACAACATTCGCTTGAACTCGTTTCTGTCGCTCTAATAAGTAGTTATAAAATTTGACATCCACGTTTAATCAAAATGCGTGATATTAGTTTTGTTTTTGTAAACTAATCCCAAAATAACATCAATTCTAAAGTTTGCTTCCAAGACAGCTGCGGAATAGTGTTGATAAGATTGCACCACCAATCATAGCATCTTGCGATCACGCTCGCTTTTAACCACAAGAGTCCATCAACTCGCAGAGGGCCTCTTTAATTATTGATTTAATTAAATGCGCATCTTGTGCTCTTTGCCTGTCTATCGACCAACGTTTCCACGAGAGTGTGGATCTGGGGAAAGGCATTCAAGTTTCAATTAAAAACCATGCAAACCACAACCGATAAACTATCAAAATCAATGGTGCACAAATTACACGGTACGGTTGTCGGAAAGTTTAAATTTTAACCACACTTGATATTGTGAAACCACATTGCCACAGTAGCGGCGGTTTCACGACCAGGTGCTCATTTGTTCGAAGAGCGGCTTTTTGCGGTTGTTGCCGATACATGTGCCCCGGGGTTTAAACCTGGTTTATCCTACGTAAATTTCGCTCACTAACGAATATATCGCCGATAAGGATAAGGTAAGGATTTCAATTTCATAACTCGTGAGTCCTATTTTCACGAGAGCGGGAGATTGTACGTAAATAACTTTCTTGAAATTTTAGGTTTTGAATCTGTAATGACAAAAAGGGACTAAAGGGATAAAGATCTTCACTCGAAGTAACGCAACTTGTAGAAAAGTTTTTCATACTTTTCCAAAACATATGTTTATAACAGATTTTGGTAAGCACAACCTATCCTGGACTCTATTCACAGGGTGTTCAATAAGTTCGAGCTCAACTTGAGTAGTTGCGCACCATGTGCATTGAATGTATTGGTTTCAGCTTGAGCCTCATGTATAAGGTAATCGACACGCACGCCCACGTAACAATTTTAGTTTTATTCCAGTCGTATAGCACTCCTTTCAGCTGTGTTGATAAAACTGCATTCAAAACTGTTATGTCCACCAACACATCCTCTATGCATCTTTAAAACCGAAACGTGTACAGAGTGGCCCACTCTACCGACGGTTGTGAAAACAAGTTAATAAAATCTGTATAAGACCATAGAGATTTTGAAAATGTTCTAGTGAAAGATGTTATAACCACTTGAGAACCTTCATAAAACCTATGGGTTGCCATAAAAAACCACAATACGGCCAAATGGCCATTGCTGTCAAACTTCACTGTGTTATCGCGATAGGTTTTTTGTTCGATTCTCTGCTCTTCTGCTCATTTAGCAGTAATAATATCTAGGAAAAAGCCTAGGAAAATGCCTCAGAAATTCTAAGAGTTAAGAACAACAAAAACAAAATTAAAACAAATATGTGCGATCAAGTAATCAATTCATGGAACTAAATAAGGTATTCTAAAAGAATGCCAAAATCGTTCTTCGATCTACAGTTCATTTGCATTACGTTTAAAGTATGGTGCATTCATATTTCCACACTTCAATTATTTCTTATATTCCAATATGGCGATTCGAAAAAATCACAGTTTTGCCAAAAAGGCAAATTATCTTAGCAATTACTACTATAAAACTATTTGGTCATTTAGTGACTTCCCTCAATGCCAATTTGCCATTTAGCGCATTTACTGGAGGCAAAATGGTTCTAAAATGCTTTTTCAGCTGACCATAATATGATAACATAAATGAGTCCTAAAACAGCATTTGAAAACAGCATTTTACGAGTTCATAAATTCGTAATAAAACCTTTAAAAGGAGGAAGAGGAATTTGAGAAAACAAGGTTTTAAGATCGTTTGTTAACAAGCTGTGTAGTTTCTTATAAACTTGATTAAAATAGCACCTCTTGGTACTATAATAAACCAAATTTATTTCTTGTGGCTTTCTTAAAACTTTAATAAAACTTTCAGTAAAGCTGGATGGTTTTGTCAATATTACTTGGGCGATGTCGACTTGCTGTCATTTGTTGTTTGTTTACCGCGCTCAATGAAGGAGTACCGTGACATCGTACACTGAACATCAATTTTAGTTTATACATATTACGAAATCAGAGGTTCGTGTAATGAATATATTCGTTACTTTCTGCAGCGTTGTTTTCTGCAACGCATCTGGTTTGTACTTTTTAAGAAGCTACCTTTGTAATTAACGCTACACGTACAACTGTCAAAATCAAAAAACCTTTGTTGACACAGAAAGTACGAAAACAATATAAAACGCTACGAATATTTTGTTGCAAAGAAAAATGAAACGTTTCGTGGTGATTGCATGAATGGCTGAAAGATCTGCTATATCGACTCGAAATGAAATTGAAAAAAAAAGTGGAACCTCTTGGAGTTTTCCAGTGTTTTTTTTAAAATATTTCTAATATGGGATTTGAACCTGAATTTTTGAGAGAGCTGTTACTGATCTGGTGGATCTTACTAGCTCATGGTGACTCGTGAGTAGATACTTAATAAATGAGTATGAAGTTATCAATCTCGACAGCTCTTTAATTTTTATGTTTGGTCAAATAAATTATTCCCACACATCCCAGCAGCAACACTAACAAGCATGAGAAAAAAATGGAAGCAGTGATTCGATGGTCTTCACGAAATAAATTTCGTGCATTATACGAAAAGATGAAATGATAGCATTCCACCAGATAAAAAGCAATATCAATGTTTCATACGAGACATTTGTAATGTGTACAAAATCCATGTTTACGAAACGAGAGAAAGCTAATTTACGAAAATACATTTTCAGTGATAGAGAGTTGTTTGCGAGAGATGAGCGACCCGGCGACATATTCCGGCGGTTGAAATCCCACGGAGTGAAGCGGAATTTCATCTATACCACCTTCCGTTAATACCGAGAGATGCGTTCGGCCAAGGCTCGTGCGAGATCTGAGAGGCCGCGTTCGGTGAGGACGCCAGTACCCATCAAGGTGGTTACGGAGCGGATTTGTCGAACAATGAACCGGCTCGATCCGGAAGACCGCTGCTGAACTGGATGTGTCGATTGGGACTGCCCACACCACCTTGACGAAGGACACTGGGATACAAGCCCTGCAAGAAACGCAAGGTTCACGGAGTAACGGAGGCTACACAGAAAAAAAAAATTAACAAGCGCGTAAAATTTCCCCTCGTTTAAGTCCAAGCCAAAGGAGGCGTAAACAACGCAATTGGTTGTAGTCCTTGGTGCGCCATACAACAATGTTTGCAATCTATCATACAACAGGCTTGATTCAGGCGTTATCTGGCTTAAATTTACATAAAATATCCCATTATTTTCTGCTAAATCTAGCATTCCCTTAATTTGCATAAGATAACGCAGAAAATTCAATGTTTCTTTTTATCTGTGTACAACGAAGAAGAGGCTGGACAGAGCCAAACTGATGCTTTCGAGGCACGCAGGTCTGCGTTCGTGTTTTCTGGTGAGAAACTCTTTGCCTTGCAACAGCCGCACAATGTCCAAAATGATCGGCTGTGGGCACCGACGTTCCAGAATTCCTCCGTCCCACACAAACATCCCGCGTTTCCAGAGCGCCGCGGCGGGGATGGTTTGGTGCTTATCGAGAAGATCGTGAAAATCAACGCCGCGTACCGTAAAACCGAGGCTCTGGATAATGTTGTGGCCCCAGAATCATTTCGTCTTTCAACAGGACGGCGCACCGGCCCACACGGCGAATATCATCCAAGCGTGGTGTCGGGGGAATTTGACTGATTTGTGACCTCCCAGCTCTCCTGACCAGTGGTGGCATGGGGACTGGATTTCAACATTTTTTGGTAACATTTGACACTTTTCAGAATGACAAAAGTGAACACAAGGAATAAAAATATTACTAAAATTAAAAATGTCATGACATTCTGCAAAAATAAAATCATCCCGAGCAGGTATTAACACACAAGTGCACCGATCTTTTTCCTTACCGTGAATTTTCAAGGCACATTACAATCGTATTTCTTCTTCTCGCGTTATATTTTTCGTAACAATAGCATCACATTCTTTTGCAGACTTTTCATCACTGCATATTATACAAACCAACACATACATATCACCCAACCACGCTCTTGATGAATAACCGTAGCGTTGAAGTCCAGTAAAAACAACAAACAACGAGAAGAAGAAGAATAAGAAGAGGAAGAAGAAGGAGAAGAATCAAACCACGCACATAATCAACCGTTGTGTATCCAACAACAAAAAATACCTCTAGCACGTATGTCCCCAACCTATCTAAGAAAGAAAACATATATTTAAAATTAATAATACTCCATCGTAAGCCCTTGTATTTTGATGGGGTTTTTTGTAGTAGATCACAAAATTACCCTTGTTTGTGGATCTTCACTGGTTATTCCGAAAATATCAAATGTTTCGGATTCCAAGATGCGACCAAACTTCATTATTTTACAAAACAAGGTAATCAGAAGACATTTTGAAGATTTCTGACCATACTGGCCACTAAAAGAGGCTCTACGTGATCCGACTTCATCCATAAAAGTGGCCATTTTCAATTTTTTTCCAAAACCTGTCTTTCGACACATCAAACTTCATGATTTTGCAAAACTTTGTCTTCGAAGGACATTTTGAGGGTGTCTGACCATATTGGCCACTTAAGGAGGTCCAACGGGATCCGAGTTCCTCTGGGAAAATGACCATATTCAAATCTTTTCAAGAATCTGGCTTGGGACATATCAAACTCGTCTCCGGAGGATATTCTGTGTGACCATAATGGCCACACTAAGAGGCCCTGCGGAATCAGAGTTCGTCCGGGAAAGTTGCCGTATTCAAATCTTTTCAAAAACATGACTTGCGACATATCAAACTTTAAAATTTTGCAAAAATAGCTCTTCGGAGGACATTCTGAGGATTTATGACCAAACTGGCTACTTAGGGAAGCTCAAATGTTTTCAAAATCTGGCTTGCTACACATCAAACTTTTAGGTTTTTAAAAAATAGGTCTGCGGAGGACATTCTGAGGATTCCTGACCAAACTGGCCACTCTAGCCTTGTGGAAAACGAGTTCCCCCGGAAAAGTGACCATATTCAAATCGTAACTAAAAGCTGGCTCACGATATATCAAACTTCATGGTTTTGCAAAACTTTGTCTTTAGAGAACAAACAAAGCATTTTCCAGGAAACATTATCGTACTTTATTCTACAAGCAGGATAGATTGAACAAAGAAGACCTCACCTACGTGCGTTTCTTTACCATCTCGAGAGTAACCACTAGCCAAAGCAAGCATAGAGCTAATGTCGAAACAGCTATTGGGTTTTACGGTTGAAACAGGATTTTTGTTTCGTTCTATACTGTGAATTATGTTTGTGCAAAATGTTAAATGACCCGGAAACCGATACTTCAAGCATCACGGATCCAGATTCAGCCTGGGTGGAAGATGATATTGATTCAAAGACAAAGTTTTGCAAACTCATGCAGTTTGATATGTCATAAGCCAGGATTTCAATATGACTACTTTCCCGGAGGAATTCGAATCCCGCTGGACCTCCCTGAGTGGCCAGTATGGTCAGACACCCTCAGAATGTCCTCTGAAGACAAAGTTTTGCAAAAAACAAGAAGTTTGTTGTGTCGAAAGCCAGGTTTTGGAAAGATTTCGATATAACCACTTTTTCGGAGGAATTTGGATCCCGACCCTAAGTGGTCAGTATGATCAGAAATCCTCAGGATTTCCACCGAAGACCTAGTTTTGCAAAATCATACAGCTTAATGCGTCGCAAGCTAGAGTATAGTAAGAAATTGGTTAAAATCACTTTCCCGGAGGAACTCGAAATCCTGCAGGACCACCCCAAGCGGCCAGTATTGTCAGACACCATAATAATGTCTTCCAAAGACAAAACTTTACAAAATCATGAAGTTGGATGTGTCGCAATCCAGGTTTTGGTAGCGATTCAAGTATGGCCACTTGAGAAACTAGGATTCCACAGAGGATTCCACGGAGAAACTAGGATTCCACAGAGCCTCTTTAGTGCCCAGTATGGTCAGAAATCCTCAAAATATCCTCCGCAGACCTATTTCTGCAAAATCACGGATCTCCGATCTAGTAGGACCGCTCTAAGTGGCCAGTGTGATCAGACTCACTCAAAATATCCTCTGAAGACAAAATTTTGCAAAATCTTGAAGTTTGATGTGTTACAAGCCAGGTTTTGGTCACGATTCGAATATGGCCACTTTCCAGGAAGAAATTGGATTCCACAGGGCCTCTTTTAGTGGCCAGTATGGTCAGAAATCCTCAGAATATCATATGTTTGAGATTGATATATCGCAAGTCAAGTTTTGGATCAGATTTCAATATGGTCACTTTCCCAGAGGAACTTGGATCCCTCAGAGCCTCCCTATGGTGTCAGTGTGGTCAGACACTTTCAGAATGTCCTCCGCAGATGGAAAAATTAAGTGTGGCCACTATTCCAGTGGAACTTGGATCCCACAGGACCATTTTTCGTGACCAGTATTGTCAGGAGTCCTAAGAATGTCGTCCGCAGACCTATTTTTTACAAAATTCTGAAGTTGGATATGATATGTATCGTCAGAAATTATCAAAATGTCATGCCATGTCTCATGTCCATGAGACCATTTTTAGAAAGTGGTTGAGTTCTTGAATTCAAAGTTGCTAAAAATTTTCTAATCGGCTGTATAGTTTCATAGTAATTGTCATTTTAGTTTGCGTGTTAAAAATGTTTTCTGTAGCCCTTTCACGTAATAAAATATATTAGAAATCCCTCACAGCCCCACCCCCCTTGTTTTGCAAGCATTATTTCCCTCCTACAGAGTTTTAACATCCTACTATGAAAACATAATGAAATCTCATATCTTATAATTGAAAAAAAGGCGACTTTGTTCTCAGTTGGTTACATAACGCTTAAAAAATAAGATGTGAAAAGGTTCTTCGTTAGCTCCGCGCTGGTTCGTTTGCTGAAAAGAAATTACTTCTACGTTTTCTTTTCTAAATGTGATGACATTTTTTTTACATTAATATTAGTGAGAGAAAGGGAAATATGACCAAAAGGAGTCGAAAAATTAATGTTTTGTCTTTCATACGACACCGCACACACTATCTGATAGCAAAAAGCAAAATAAAAAAAAAAAAGTACGTGCTTTTTGCTTTTCGCCTTTTGGTCTCACAACATTACAACTAGCTTGAAGCAGGAGGTGTAGGCAACAATTGTTAGCTTTGTCCAGAGATGACCATATCCTCAGTGTGGTAGAGAGAGATTTTAAATTTTTCACACACTTTTTCTACCTCAACGAGAGCTCTTCTCTCTTGTTTATATTCACCCCCGTGTTTGCATGCGGGTGCATGTGAGTGCATGTGAGTGGAAAAAAATGGTTTTTTTTCATTCGATCGCTCTAGAGTGAGAAGAAGAGCTCCCAAATTCTCAGAAGCGAATGCAGTTAAATTCCCTGACCCGTGCGCCCCAGTGGGCTCTTCTGCTAATATACAGCAGTGATTGCAAATCTGCTCTGACGCTACATAACAAAGGAAGAAAGAATAATGTTTCTTCCCGCTTCTTTTTTTCGGACATTTTCTGCAACTCCGGTATGTTTTAACATTCAATCGCACCAGCGAATCACAGAAAGAGCACTGGTGCTTCCTCACCCCAGTGTACGCGGCAATGATTGGAGGCGAGAGCACATGGGCGAAGATAGATGAGAGCACGTGAGCGCGATCGTTTAAAATAGAGAGTGGTTCACTCACTCCAGGTAATCCCATCACAGGCGCACACTTCCACTCTGTCTATTTTTCACCGAATAAAAGAGCACTTTGCTTTATCTGAGGTGAGTTATGTTTATATCCTCTGTGAAGGTACAAATCTCACGCACCGGCGTAACCTTAGTGCGAAATGCCAATTTTTTTCAGAAGTAAACCGTTACTTAAAAATGTCAACTATTACCACCGCTGTTCCTGACCTTAATCCCTTGGACTTTTATGTATGGCAGTGCATGCTGTCCAAGAAGAGCGAACATCAAGTTATCACTATGGACCAATTTAAAAAGCTCATTTCCAAGATCTTTTACGAGATGCAGGTGGACCAGGTGCATGCCGCGTGCAATTATTTTTAGAAACGTCTTACAGTCATACAGCACAAATAGCGGGTGCACCCAGCTAATGTCGCTTAGGGACTGTTCATAAACCACGTAGACCGAAATTTGCCATTTTCAAACCCCCCCCCCCTCCCCCATCGTAGACTTTCGTAGACTTTTTCCAACCCCCCAAATAAAACTCAAACATTCAGGTTATGCTGCTATTCCTTTTTATTTTGTTTCATAAAAATACCATAAATAAAAAACAAAAGCAATCAATGCTAAAGATGCCTACACCATGGCTGCTTAAACCAATAACTAAAGTTCATCAGCGGAAGTTCTGGTGGGATTGTTTCTTGGATGTCAAGCCCAATGATTTCGACAAAACGTGATTCTGTCTATAGAACTTGTGTAGCTCCGCTCTCGTCGACCTCACAAATAATTTCTTCCAGGCGTTGCTGAAGAATCTTGAGTGGCCTTATTTCCTTCGATGAAATATCTGCCTTGTGGATGCTTTTGCGTTGATCTGAATTCACTTTTGTCGCAAAATGCAGTCCACAATCAAAGCATTTGCGGCTATTTTTGTTTTTACTTTACATATCAAGTTCAGTTTATCTTCTTTGAAAGTTTTCCAAAGCAAGTTGATGTCTTCACAGACCTGGTTATGTATTTTCTACTTTGTCCCATCTTGCGCTATAGCATTGTTGACAGGTATCACAACCGCATATAACTAAAACCCTCTTCTAAATGTTTGTCAAATGGGAGCAAGTTAACTACTCAATGCTTGACATCATAAACATACTAATGAGTTGGTACCATGGATTTGATCTATCGATGTTTTAAATAACTTATTAAGAAACACAACCAACACGCTCAAATTACTGTCTCTTGTTATATTTTTTAAGCTCTCGAAAATATAATTAGAGACATTAATTTTAGCGTGTAGCATTAATCCCCGTTCACATTGCAGCCTACATTACGTGATCTTGATATCAAATGCCACGCAAATTATTTTTGGTGAAAACTAAAGCCTGTCAACGTTAATTTTGGGCACTTTTATTTCAGTGTAGATTTTGAATTATTTCACGGATCGCTGAAACGTTTCCATTATATGACAGCTGAAACTCTCCACTTTATTTCATGGTACAACATGTTAACATTATTGTTGCATTCAGTAAAATGGCGTCGAATCAAGTGGACACGCGTTTTGTACGAACGGCGGCAAAATTTAAATTTATCGGTATGCAATCTTGCCAAGAAACTAAAACTACCGAAAAGTACCCTGTTTTGTGTTTGCAAATTATTTGACCAGCGCTTGACTGTGGATTGGAAGGTTGGAAGTATAACAAATCGTAAGTATATACCCGACATATGGACAAGAAGGTGGCAGCCATTATTGATCCGGATCCTTCTGTGCCAAATGTAACGTGGAAGTCAAAATCATACGTAAAAAAAGTGAAACAGGGGCAAAGACTGAAGGCGTACAAAGTAAAAAAGGTCCCCTACTGTGATGACATGCAAAATTTTACTGCAAAAAGTCTTCTACGATGTTTGACGTACATTCTCGAAGACATTAAATAGCTTCTGGGCCTGGCTTTTTATACCGCAATGCACAGGAGCGCCTATTTATAGCGTTTCCGGACAAAGAAGGTGTCCACATTTTCGACAAAGTATATGATTAGGCAGGCCATATGTAGTTGTGGTCGAAAATCTAAATGTGTCGTCTCTACCGGCACTATCAATGAGGGTGTGTACGAGAATGTCTGCAAAAGTGATTGTACCGTTTATCAGTAGCCACGACTCTCCAGCTCTGTTCTGGCCTGATTTGACCTCTTGTCACAATACGGAATCCTTCCTGGAATGGTATAAGGTACAAGAGGTCAAATACGTGCCAAAAACAGCCAATCCACCAAACTGTCCAGATCAATGCCCAATAGAGAAGTACTGGGCTCTAGTTAAGCGGACACTCTTCAAAACTAAGAAGAAAGCAAATGGTACCGAATATTTCAAGAAAAGATGGAGAATTGTCCCGGCGGGCGTATCCGAGGATACCGTACGGAACCTGATGGCGGGTGTACCACAGAAAGTTCGAGAACTTAGCAGAAAGAAGGATTAACCTATTAATCAACTGTTTCTTATGTAGATATAAGTTTATGATTGTGAAATAAACAATCGGTTTTTTAAAATAATGTGTTAATTTAGATTTGCTACTATTATGTTTGTGTTCGAAATTTAACGTAGACCATCTTTAGATGTGTAGATGCTAATATGAAGATAGATAGACTATCTTCACGTTAGCTTTTTTTTGCACCGATATTTCAGCATGGTCAATATTTGGTGAAAAAGGAAAATACTCATGTTGGTGCGTCAACTTTGACGCCAGCTGTAGTCCACACCACTTGATGGAAACAGTTCAAACTTTGTCCACTTTATTTAATATATTATTTTAAGCTATGATGAAATTTTTTATAGGCTACCAAAATTTTTCAAAGAAATACGGATTTTTGAAATTTGTGTGTCTAAAAATCGTATTTTACATATGTTATGAAAATTTCAAGTTTATAAATCTCATCAACATAAAATTTTGTTCACATAAAGTCTATATTGATAATTGACAAAGTTACAGAAGGTTGCACATGGTACTTTTTGGAAGCAAAACTTTGCTCGGCTTTTTTTTGCTGTTGAGTGTACAATAAATAAAATAAATTTAGAACGCAACCATTAAAATCTAAAATTTGTACGTTTATTCGTATCATTAATATGTTGAAAATAAACATAATGTGATTTTAATTTCAAACAGCGATGTCACTTGGTTTTAAACATAGAATATATTTGAAAGAAAGCAAGTTTATGTTTGCGGCCAGAATAAACTAATTTTATGTTTGGATTTACCTGTAATATGTTTGTTATGACGGATTTTTTTCTGCGTGGAAGGTATGAATATCAGTTTTGTAGAGAGTAAAAAAAGGTCTACGTAGACTTTTGGTATATCCCCCCCTCCCCCATCGTAGACAAACGTAGACTTTTTCGAAACCCCTCCCTCCCCCCCTTAATTGTCTACGTGGTTTATGAATAGCCCCTTAGGTAATTCCATAGAAAAATGATAAACGATCACTCAGAAAATCATAATAATTGGTTGTTCTGTTCTTTATCAAAACATGTTAGACCTTTTTTTTTATTTCTGAATGAGGGTCATACTGCTAGTGTCAGGGTGATGCTAAAATTTTAAATTATCAAAAGTGATGGAACAAAGACATTTTAAATAAACTAAATGGGATAAAAAAAAACATTAATTTGGTGCATTTAAATTTTGAAATCGGTTGAGTGTTGAAATTTTTTTAACCTCCTTAACACTGACATGGTGACCCAAATTGAAAAACAAAACTAGGTGATATTTTGTAAGTACATCTTCTTTCTATGAAATTACCTTAGCGTATTGAAGCAAATAATTCAGATTACTCTGGCTATCTATCTAGAAAAAAATAGCTGCAGTTTCTTCGTATCAATTCTTCCGTCTTCCAGAGAATATTTTTTTTGTCTTCGACGAGAAGGTTGTCACTGAAACTTGCAATTCAATGCAATGCAGTAGCTGATTAATGTTGGAATAAATATAACTAGCAAACAGCAACAACAATGTCGTATATTGCCTTCACTTTAAACACACATGTACGACTTTGTGTTTGATGGAATGAGTATTAATTGTAAGCACATTTTTGCGTTTAATTCTATGCAAATTGAACGTATATTGCCTCCGCTTTATACTCAAATCCACTATGAAATGCCATCTTGTGTTCACTGGACAGTTTGCTCGCCCACTGCACTGGTAATGGCAATGATAGTTTCACTAAAATAGATTACGAACAAGCCCAGGAGGCTAAAAGTTACCCTAATAAGGAAGAAGAACGAAAAAACTATAACTAGAACACTATTAACAAAGGAAAAAATAAACTCAGCTTTAAATTCGGCGGTTCAATCTAGCAGCCAGTGACACAGAAACGTGATGTTACGGATAGTACTTCTTTCGCTATGCTGGACTATTGGGAGCATCAAACTATCAACTGATTCTTTGGATCTCTTTGTCAAGCCGTGCGATTCGAGCCCCAGTGTGACGGCATCAATTCTCGTTGAAAATAGTGAAAACTCGACTCCTACCAACGTTTGTGCTATTGCAATATGCATCCATTCTCAACGCCATCTGATGCGGAAATAAGCACAAGCTGTTGTATTGATAGCAACTGCTCGTTGGAAAAAGTTATTGGCTCGACCTCAATCGGCACTGTAGCTTTGAACATGTAGAATATTCTTTGATGATTGACCACTATAAATCTCATATCTGTGAATGAAGAGGCACTATGTTTTCAAAACAAATACTGTGTTTTTATTATTTCCATCAGATATGACAATTGATCTGTTGAAATTACCACTATTAAAATCTTTTGTTAGTCTTGAGATACAGTGCATGTCGGATTTTGCACATGTGCTAAGACCGAGCGGTTTCCCTGCCCTTCGGTTCAGAATGGGGTATGGACACGTTCTGCCACCTTGGTCTAGGCAGAATTCATGTGTGAACAAACTGCCACATCAACGTTCAAAAGTGTCTGAACCAAATAGACAGCTTGAAATAATCACTATAAGATGCGATGGGGGATTATTGCCCTGGTATTCTCAAATGTAGCACGTAGTAAACTGTTTGTCTTCTATAACTAAACGTGAAGGAATTGAGTGCACGCGTGGAAACTCATCGGGAATGAACTCTCATATGCATGTAAATGAGGAATACTTCCACAGTGACCACCAGGCGATCCTCTACAGCATCGGCCAGCGAGCCGCCACTGCAACGAGGAGAACGTGGACCTGGGAGCGAAAGTGGTATACAAAGGACTTATAGAGGCGTTTTGGACAAATAGCGATGCAATGCTTGACACAGGGGAGTTGACAGAAGCGGTAGCAATAGCCTGTGATGCATCAATGCCGAGGAAACAGGAGCCCACGAACCGACGGCGCCCAGCTTACTGGTGGAATTAGACTCTCAGTAACTTCCGCGCTGCATGCCTCCGAGCAAGATGAAGTGTCCAGAGAGCACTGAATGAAACTAACAGAGAAGGACGAAAACCCGTATTTCGTGGAGCTTGCACCACCCTCAAACGAGAGATCAAGTTGAGCTAGTTAAACTGCTTTAAAGAGTAGTGCCAAGAAGCCGACGCGAACCCTTGGGGAAACGCTTATGTGGTGGCAAAGTTTACGCGTCCAGCGACACCTGCTGAAATGTGCCCGGACAAATTAAAAACAACCGTGGGTGGTCTGTTTCTACATCACCACTCAACGTTGTGGCCGCTTAAGCCATACGAAGATGCTGAAGGTGCAACTGCTCGGATCTCAAATGAAGAGCAACTGTTAGTTACGAAGGGTCTGAAATTGAAGAAAGCTCCCGGTCCGTATGGGATTTACAATGTAGTACTTAAAACCGCTATATTGGCGTTTTAGGACACTTTCAGGACGGTGCTACATAAATGCCTAGATGAAGGGTACTTCCCAGACAGATGGAAGGTTCAGAAGCTGGTGTTGGTGCCGAAACTAGGGAAGCCACCAGGGGACCCAGCATCTTCTAGACCCATATGTCTGCTGGATACCCTCGGGAAGCTTTCGGGAAGGATCATTCTTAACAGGCTGACGCAGTGCATGGAAAACGGCCATGGCTTTTCAAAGAGACAATTCGGATTTCGACATTGGAAGCAATTCGGATAGTCGTGCAGAGAGAAGAGAAGGCGTCAAAGCAGAAAAGAAGAGGCAAGCGGTTTTGCGCCGTAGTGACGATCGACGTCAAAAACGCCTTAACAGAGCCAGCTGGGAGGCTATCGCTGCAGCACTGCACAAAATGCGTGTTCCTTGCTGCCTGAGCAAAATACTAAGTGCAAAATACTTCCAAAACTCCTTTTATACTAAATCTATCAGGGTGACGGCGGGGGTACCACAAGGCTTTATTCTTGGCCCAACACCCAGGAACGCAATGCACGATGGAGTATTAATGCTCAATGCCTAATGAAGTTGAGATCGTCGGATTTGCAGATGATGTCGTCCTAACGATAGCGGTCTAGATTCTGGAAGACGTAGATAGCTGACGAGGGAGGCGATGGACATCATTGAAAAGTGGATGACTGGAGTTACAGCTGGCTCATCATAAGACAGAGGTAGTGCTGTTTAGCAACGACAAAGCAGTTTTGCGGGTTGACATCAACGTCAGGAGACACGCAATTCCGTCAAAACGTACATTCAAGTACCTGGGGGTGATGGTTGATGACCGCTTGAATTTTATCGCGCACCTCAACTACGCTTGCGAAAAGACGGCCAATGCGGTAGCGAGGACCATGCCGAACACCGAAGCAGCAAAAAGCGGCTTCTGGCGAGTGTGTCTACTTTAATTCTGATGTATGGAGGTCCTATCTGGGTTCCGGCGCTGAAAACGGAGCGTAATAGTGAGAAGCTGAACAGGATGTTCCGACTCATGGCCATGCGAGTCACGATCGCCGACAGAACAATTTTGTCGGAAGCAGTATCCGTTTGCATCACCCTAGTAAAGGACGTCGAATGTTATCAGCGGAGGGATGTTAGAAATGCGAGGAGAATCGTCAGAACGGACTCGTTGGCTAAGTGGCAGCAAGAGTGAAACGATGCGGTGAAAGGAAGGTGGACCAACTGGCTCATCCCAAATTTATCAGCCTGGATAAAAAGGAAGTATGGAGAGATGAACTTCTATCTGACGCAGTTCCTCTCTGGACACGGCTGCTTCCGGAAGTATCTGCATCGGTTTGGTCACGCTTAACTGGAGTGCGCGAACCTGAATGATACACCAGAACACGTCGTCTTTGATTTCTGCGTTAGGGACCTCCCTGTCGGAGTAGGCTAGACCCATCGCCGGGAACTAGTTGAGTAGAACGCGTCGTAGCATCGGTTTTGGGTCGTCGGGGTGCCTGCAAACCGAACGCTAGGCTCCACCAGAATCACTGGACTGACAAACCGGTCAGTTGGAGTAGGCAGCAACAGCAAAAGCATCGATTTCGGGGGAAGCTCTGCCACCGGGGAACTCTTCGTCAGCGTTGGGTTGCCCAGCCACCGTCGAGTAATGCTCGAGTCGACTGCGTCACGAACGGGGAGCTAAATGGCTCAGGTGGTTTTAGTGCGTTGGGGTGTACACGCCCTTCGTCGTTTCCTTGTGGGTACGTCCGTACTTCCAGCGTTCTTACAACAGCCACAGCTGCAGAGTACACTATGAACTGCAGGTCCTCAAGGTTTTCAACGGCTTCCAAGTACTGTGGCAGGATATCCTCGATGAGAATGCTAACTGAACTTGTTAGCCGGTAAGAATACTGCAGTTTTGGTATCCTGTGTCGCGACATGGGCTCTGTCCCTAAGAGTTGTGTTGCTGCTGCTTCCATGTTGCAACCTAGTTCGTCGAATAATTGCTGTCTCTGTTGGTCCACTATTGGTCCTGGAGCGGTCTGCTCGTCCATTGACACGTTTACCGCTGCAACAGAACTCCTTCTCGACGTATCGCCTGATCCAGTCCCTTCCCTCCCCACATCCAACAATAGTTTTCACTTCGTTCTGCTGTCAATCGCATTAACAAGTGGGATGATAGATATATTTATTTTGATGATTTGGTCGACTAAAATTTGACGCATTTCCTTTCATCTTGAATTAAACATTTTTGCACACCCCTCATTTTTAAGATGTGTGCGTGTAGCATCAGGCCTTTATCTTGATTTTGAGATTAAAACTTCAGTTATCAAATAGTCGTCGAAGGAAGAGAAGCAACGCCTCAAAATTTTGTACGTACATGGCAAAAATCCAAACTACTCTCACGCCAAGTTGGCAAAATTGTTAGAAGTGTTAAAAATCGATCAAAAAGATCGGTGAATGTTTGTCAACAGCCAGGAAAGCTGGATCGGGGGCAAATCGTAAGTCGGAGGCCACAGAGACGACAAAAAGAGTTGCCCGCTGTTTCGAGCGGAACCTCAACCTCTCCGTCCGAGATGTCGCAAAGAAGCTGGGAGTGGCGCCTTCAACCGTGGATAGAGACAAAAAACGCGCTGGACTGTCGACTTACAAGAAAGTGGTGAATCCGAATCGCGACGATAAACAAAACACGTCGGCCAAAGCACAATCGCGATAGTTGTACACCACGATGCTGACGAAGTTTGATTGCATGGTGCAGGACGATGAAACTTACGTCAATGCAGACTTTGAACAGCTTCCTGGACAGGAATGTATTTAATTGAATTGATTGATGTCATTCTCTGCTGAAATTGTTCTACTTATTTTATGTTGAATTAATTTATTTTTCGCAATCTGGTTCGATTTTTGTAACTTGAATTTTAACTCTTTACTATACTGTTCAAAAATTATAAACTGGTTCTATGTCTCTACTAAATAAATCCTGCGGTAATTTTGCTTTATTTCCAAAAACGAGTTCATGAGGTGTAAATCCATGGTCTGTGTGAGGGTTGTGTTGTAATTGAAAGCATAAAATTTTAACCATTCGTCCCAATCAGACTGATGTTCGTTTACGAAAGATCGCAGGTATTCATTCAAACACCTGTGATTTCTTTCTAATGAGCCAATAGTCTGAGGATGATAGGCTGTACTGAATTTCTGTTTAATTTGTAACATATTGCAGATTTGGTTAAAGACTTCGTTATTGAATTCGGTTCCTTGATCAGAACGCAAAGTTAAGAATGTTCCATAAGTAAGCAAAAATTCATTGACCAACGCTTTAGCGATAACGTTTGCTTCTTTGGTTGGTACTGGTATCAATACGACATACTTAGTCAAATCGCATTGAATACTTAATGGATATCTATTGTTGCTATTGCTACGTGGTAATGGTCCAACTGTGTCTATGGAGATCACCTCAAATGGAGATGATGGGGTTGACGTTATAATTTGTTTTTCTTTTGTATGCTTAATAACTTTATTTCGTTTGCATAATTCGCAGGCCTGGACGAATTCTGCAATCGAACGTTTCATGTTATTCCAGACGTATTTTTCTCTAATTTGGAGGTATAGTCTATGCTGACCTACATGTCCTCCTGTTGGGGTATTGTGAAAATCGTTTAAAATTTTCTGAATTTCCGAATTCTTCGTAACTTTTACCGGTGGTTTGTATATTATTATTTCTACCGTATGCACTTGTGCATTGGCAATAATTTTAAAATTTTCAATAGATATCATTTTAAATATTTCATCTGTAATAGGAAGCGCAATTTTTTTCTGATTCATATTTTTCATTAATTCTTCCAATTTTAGAAGTGCAAACTCTAAGGTTTGACTTCCATTTAACATTTGTTGATGCACTTGTGCCACAACTTTATTTGTTTTCTTCAGTACAAACGTTATTTCATTCCGGTTTGCTTTTGTCTCTAACTTAAGTAATTTATTTGTTTCTGATGGATTATTTGTCATGTACGTCGAGAGTTGATCAATTTCTCTTGGTACAGAGCTCGATATTTTTGTTTGATTTTCATTACTTACATTATTTGGTAAATTTCGAGTCATAGATCTCGTATTTACTTTAAGAATACTTATTTGCTTTAATTCGTCCGAAGTTGTTACTATTCGTGACAACGCATCTGGACCTACATTTCCTTTTCCAGGTATATACTCTATTGTGAAATCATATTCTTCTAAATCTAAACGCATCATTGTCAATTTCGAAGTTGGGTTTTTCATTCCGAACAGATAGACTAGGGGTCTATGGTCTGTTCGTACTAAAAATTTTCTGCCAAATAAATAGGGTTTGAAGTAATTAATAGCCCAATGGATGGCTGTTAATTCTTTCAAAATTACAGGTTTATTTTTCTCACCTTGCGTAAATGTTTTACTAGCATAGGCGATAGGAAAATTTCCATTTTGTGTTTGTTGAGACAACACTGCTCCACATCCAATGTCAGAAGCATCTGTAGTGAGTATAAATTCGAGTGAAAAATCGGGGTATTTGAGCAATGTTGGTGATAGTAGTAAGTTTCTTAGAGTATTGAAAGCATTTTGACGCTTTTTCTGTCCAAGCAAATTTCGAATCTTTCTTAAGAAGTTGATTGAGAGGATATGCAATTACTGAAAAATTTGGCACAAATTTCCTATAGTAGTTGCAAAACGCAACGAAGCGTCTTACTTCGTCGGCATTTGTGGGTACTGGATAATTTAGAATTGCATTAAATTTTGAGTCGTCAGGCAAAATACCTTCATCCGTAATTTTATGACCAAGATAGGTCACTTCTGTACTGAAAAATTTGCATTTCTGTGCGTTAAGTTTTAAATTATAATACCTTAAACGTTCAAAAACTTGAGTTAAATTTGAGAGATGATGATCCACTGAACATCCAATAACTACGATGTCGTCAATATAAATGAATGCTAATTCAGGCGTTAAACCTGCCATTGCAATCGTCATCATTCTCTGGAAACTATTTGGACTAATGTTCAATCCAAACGGTAACCTTGTAAATTGGTAATGGCCATTTCTTGTCGAGAAAGCCGTAAATCTTCTAGAATCGTTGTCAAGAGGGATTTGATGAAATCCAGACATGAGATCTAAAGTCGTAAAATATTTTGCTCTTCCGAGTTGATCCAAAATATCATCGATTCTCGGTAGCGGGAATTTATCAGCTAGGATTTTCTTGTTTAGTTGTCGAAAGTCAACAACTAAACGCCATTTCTTTTCACCATTACTAGATTTTTTTGGTACTAATAAGATAGGGGAGTTGTATGATGAAGTTGATTGCTCGATAATGTTGCTTTGTAGCATGGCATTAACTTGCCTATCAATTTCATCATACTGTGAGTGAATAGTTTTATAATTAGGGATGTAAACAGGTACATCATCATTAAGAACTATATTTTGCGAATAAAAATTATTTTGTGTGACCTCCTCATCAGGTAGGCAAAAAATATCTTGAAATTGTGTAATTAAATTGTTGAACTTATCCCTTGCATAAAGTGGAATTTGCTCAGTATCTATATCGTGAAATATTTGTTCAATCCTTTTAGAGTTGTTAACATTATTATTACTATTATTCTTACGCATATTCAAAATAGAATATTCATTCAGATAACTTAGAGTAGGCTTAAATTGTGCATAAGAAATATATATTGGTTCATTGTTGGTATTTACAAATTTTACATAAGGTTTCTTTGCGGAAATAATGGTATTTCCACAAAAACACCTGGATAAAACTCTTCGGAATGGACTACCATATCATCAGAGATTCTTAAATGTGGTACTCTTCTAACAACTTCACTACGACTTGGTAGCATAAAACCATCATTTAAATTATCTTCTATACATACTGATACCAGAGTATTCTCTAAATTGAAATTAAGTAGCCAATATTCATAATCAATTACACAATTGATTAAAAAATCTCTACCTAAAATTCCATCGGCTTGAATTGGTAGATTAGGTGTAACTAAATGAAAATCATGATTTAAAGTTAAAGTATTATTAAAGCATAGCGCTGTTTACTACTCCTAAAGTTTCTACACTATTTTCAGTTATTCCAGTTAATTTGATCTTATTGTGAATATTTACAGGTTGATCAGGGCGGATATTTTGAGCTTTGAAAAGCGAAATATCGGCACCTGTATCGATAATAAAATTGCAAACTGTATTCCCAGTCATGTGCACTTTGACTTGGATGAAGTTTGACGCATTTAAATTGATTGTCAAGATTGGTGTTCCAGAAGGTAATAATTGTCCAGGTAGTCGACATCCTTATTCAATTATTACTGGCGGGCTAAAAAATAGTTGGGATTTCCATTGTTGGGTGGTAACGATAGTTGCTGATTGTGATTTACGGGATTGTTGCTAGCTACGACATTGGAGAAATTAGGAACGCTAGGCTGTCCTTGAGGGGTGAAGGATTTGTAAATTGATTCAACTGTGGAATATTTTGCTGATTTGCAAAATACATCCGCGCTGAATCCTGGTAACGACCAAAGTTATTGTTGTTACCATGGTTCCTGTTACTTTGATACCGAGAAAAATTTTGGTTATTATTGGGTTTTCTTTGATAGTTCGCTGGATAGCGGGACTGATATCGAAATTGATTATTCGGTCTCTGCTGAAACCTACCATTTGTCGAGACATTGCGGTTATTAGAGTTTTGGGGATGAAAATTTTGGTATCTTCCTTGAGCCTGATGATTTGACGATTGCCGGAAGTTCCTAGATGCGTGAAAAACCACAGCATTTGAATTTTTTCAGCTTGATCATTCTCAATGACCACGTTGATGGCTTCCTGAAGGTTGTCGAATTTTCCAACCTTCAGCATCATCTTTGTCTCTTTATTAGCAGTTCCATTAATGAGAGTTTGAATGGCTGCTTTCTGAGTGAGTCTTTTAGCAACATCATTAGGTATTTGCTCCCTAATATATGTTTCTGATAATTTGTCCGCACGCAAATCCACTTGTTTTGTAAAATTTTGTAAATCTTCAGCCGATTTTGGCTTCAGATTTTTCAAATTTGCCAAAGCAAGATCTGAATTTCCTTCTCACCACAATTGTTTTGTATCAATGTAATGATATCATCATATTCAGCAGGTGTGGCAGCAAACAAATTTCTTGCTTTACCACTTAGTTTGGTTAGTATAATTTGGATTGCAGCTGCTTTACTCTCAGCTGGTACAACTGTTTTTGCCAAATTTACGGCATCAACAAAAGATTTTGCCCCTGCGGGAGAACCGTCAAACGCTGGGATTAATGTCGCCAGCTCAGCGGCAGTTTTGATGCTAAACGTCATGTTTATATTTTTAAGTCTGAGACACCAGATTATTAATTTTACAATTACTTTAAAATTGAACTTTCTTTTAGCTAATTGAATATCACTGTTTGCTCTCCACAGTGAGTCTTCACAGTTTGGTTTTAACAAATCCTGTCGAACAGTAGGAAGATCAGGATCACTTTCGCATTCTTTATCGGTAATAACTGTATTATCTAAAATTTGGATACTCTGTGCATAAATTAATTTAATTGCAGAATATAACTCTACTTCTTCATTCCACCTGCACGATTTAATTCGAAATTCGAATGTTTTCAAAAGGGTTCGATATTCCGAAAAGTGAGCTTGTAACTGCTGCCTTTTCGTCTCAATACCACCTAATGTCCGCGGTCTATGTTTACTTTTTACCAAATTTGTAAATTCTCGTTTTATATGAGCTTCGAGTTCTCGGAGCCGATCCATTAATTAGGTACTTTAACGATAAAATTGATGTTTTATAACACATGACCATTAAAAAAAAACTAACGACCTTCAGAACATAGATTTACACATGCACTTTGAAAGATGTGATATTTAAGAACGCAAAATAAATATTTGGTAGCATTAATTAATTTATTAAATCCTTAACACTTTCGAGAAAATCATCGATTAAGATCCACATTTATTTCGAGATTGGATCATCCATTGTATTTTACGCTTTTAATTTTAATTTTCACTTTTAAATAAATCAAAACACAAATATTACTTATCTTGCTAGTAGTTCGATGATGGTGTCCGATGATGGTGAAGTAGTAGATGATAGGCATCGCCGTCTGGTTTGGTAGCTGATTACTTCGTTGGAAACAGTCACAGCGTTCATAGATTTTCTCCTTCCGATGATTTTTGTTGTTGTTATTTTTTCTTATTTACGGGATGTACCCGTTATTTTAATCACTGTTTACCTAACGGTAGAATTTTCTTCATTGATAATTGGTTGATGCATTTTTTATTTACGAGATGTACCCGTTATTTTAATCACTGTTTACCTAACGGTAGAATTTTCTTCATTGATCATTGGTTGATGCACTGTTCTAACGTTTTTGTTTGGTCGGGTACACGGTGTATTTTTCATCGTTCATGTCGATTTTTTATATTGAAGTTGTTCTACAGAACACACTGTGGGTACCCTTGTGGGTCACTTTTGTAGAAGTAAGTTTTTTTTCTTGCGGTATCACTTTTTATTTAGTAGTTTTTGCAAAAATTGTTCCATTATTACACAATTTTCAGTTGGACAATTTTCAGTACACAATTTTCAGTTGGACTTTTACACAAGTCGTTTGATGCACAGATTGTTCGATTACACATTTGCACTGGTTATTGCCTGGAGTCTTATTTCTTGCTGTGCTATTTTTTTAACCATTGATGTGTAGTAAGTATGGAATAACTTACAGATAACCACAATCATAAGCACAATTGCAATAACACTTAGTGCTCCAGCAACAAACTTGTCTTCCACAGTGCTGCTACTGCTGGCAGTACTAGTAATGATCTCGTCACTACTAAACCACCCCATGATTATTTTCTTAACTTCACTTTGCACTTTTTACAATTGGCACTTTTTGGGTTTTGATTCTAAATTTTCTAAGTTAGAATCTACTCTTTGATCCGAAGCATTGCTCGCTCGGGAGAAAACGGTCGCCATAAAACAAACTTGTTTGTTGAGTTCAAGAAAAAGAATGCCGTTTATTAGTATCGTCTATAGTTTTTATAAAATTAACATTTTACATTCAGTCAACACATAGATAATTAAAGGTAATAGAATACAAATACAGAATGACTATCTAGCTAGGCGTCGGAGGCGTTACTTTTACAACCATTCGTCGTACAGTCTTCTGATTGGTTCGTCGGCGTCGGTTTGAGTTAATTAGACAAGGAAGGATTAACTGTCGCGTCGTTCTATTCTATTGAGTGAGAGAAAGTATTCAGCTTGAGAGCGTGGTGAGTTTAAGTCAATCAGAACAGAATGTTGATCAGTGGGTCACTGGGTATGTCGTTACTCGCTAATGTGAGAACTAGAACAGAAAGTAGAATTGCTGTGTAATGTCAATCGCGCGCGAGAACCTCGAGGTGACGAAGTTGGTTCGAGTTGAGTGGTGTTGAAAGAAATAGAATGCATGTGCTGTGGGAAATGGTTTGGAATAGGATGATGGGAAATAAATTATGCACTCTTCTAGTATGCATGTTTGTACTTGGAGGGTTTTGAAATATTATGATGAAGGTTTGGAAATCGTCGTTTGTCACCTATGCGCCCTGTTATGAATATTTTCAACGATTTCATTTTGCTCTTCTGAGGAGCGTAGATCTAAAAGCATTTTTGAGAGATGACAATTTTAAATGTCTTTGCACGACTGAAATAAGTTTTATAAACCTGTTGAATATTATTTATAATATTCTCAGGACAAAAAATGCAGTTTATTCTGCGTGGGTCTACGAAATCTTTAAATATTTTGAGGATTTCAGGTTCGCCAAAATGAGAATTTGTCAAAGTATGTCTGAAAAACTTTAGGAAAGATTTGCTCAGACCTTTGGTTTTGATTGTTTTGAATCTGAAGAATTATTTGATTTGAAAAGCAATTTACTGCTTTCTCTGTGCAAGGTATGAACTCTGAGCTATCCGTATCATCAGAGTGTTGTGTCAGATTATCTGACGATGAAGATCCTCCATCATTCAAATTTATTTCTTGATTTATTCTGGACAGACCATCGGCAACAACGTTCTGTTTGCCTGCTCTATACTTTATGTCGAAGGTGTAATCAAGTAATTTTATTGTCCATCTTCCAATTTTTCCGTAGGATCCTTTAAATTCATTGCAAATGTGAGAGGTTTATGGTCTGTAAATAAGGTAAATTTCTTCCCATACAAGTATGGGCGAAAATGTTTCGTTGCCCAGTAAATTGCGAGTAACTCCTTCTCGATAGTGGAATAATTTTCCTCGCTCTTATTAAGCGTCCTTGAAGCAAACGCCACTGGTCGATCTTTTCCCACTGGACCTTGTGACAATACTGCACCGATCGCATATTTGGAAGCATCAGTTGTCAGTATGAATGATTTTTCAAAATCTGGATATTGCAGTACTGAACTGCTTGTTAAAATTTGTTTGCATCTTTCAAAACAACTGTTAAATGCAGACGTGTGTTTAATATTTTCACCTTTTCTTAAACACTGAGTGAGGGGTTTAGTTATCAAACTAAAATCTCTGACGAACTTTCTATAATACCCCAAAGTTCCTAAAAAGCCTCTTAAATCTTTTTCTGTTTTGGGCAAAGGCCAATTTTTGATGACTTCAATTTTGTCAGGATTAGGCTTTACACCTTTTTCACTGACAATATGTCCCAGAAAAGCGACTTCCTTTTTCAGAAACTCGCTTTTGTCCAATTGTACTTTTAACTTGGCTGTTTTCAATGCTTCAAAAACTTTATTCAAATTGACGCAATGTTCCTGGAGGCTTGAACTAAAGACGATGATATCGTCCATATAGACCAAGCAAATTACTCCTGCTAGTCCACTTAAGACAACGTTCATTAGCCTTTGGAAAGTGGCAGGGGCATTTTTGAGGCCAAAGGGCATTCTTGTGTATTCATAATGCCCGTCCTCTGTTGAAAATGACGTTTTTTCAATATCCCTTTCATGCATTGCGATTTGGTGAAAACCGGAAGCTAGGTCCAATGTTGTGAACGACCTAGCTTATCTAAAATGTCCGTTATGTTGGGTATAGGAAATTTATCGCTTATGGTTTTGGCGTTCAACTTCCTAAAGTCCACAACAATTCTCCATTTTTTTCTTCCTGTGGCGTCAAGTTTTTTTGGAATTACCCAAATGGGAGAGTTCCATGGCGATATTGAGGGCTGATAATCCCTACCTTAATCATTTTTATAATTTGGGTTTGAACTTCCTCTTTATGATGATGGGGATAACGATAACTTTTTTGATATATTGGGAGATCGTCTTGTGTTCTGATTTCATGGCGTACAAGATTGGTATGGGAAAGAATATCCCCTTCAACATAAAAAACTGACTGATTGTCATTAATTACTTTTATTAATTTTTTTTTTTTTCACCTTTGAGATGCTCAAGGCGAAGTTGGTCGATCAGCTTTTGGTAACGTTTATGAGGAATTTGCAATTCAGCATTATTAAATTCATGATTTCCCCAGTTTGCTTCAAAATTATTTAAAGTTATTTCTAAAGGTTGATCGAGGCTCATAATTTGTTCAGAAGATGCTTTATTTTCAACCATCATGAAGGCTTTGTGGTCCTTTGCATGATATAAGCCAGCGCTAATTACAAGATTTGGTAATACTTCAATAACATCTTCGATTAAAAAGTCTCCCTCTTTCGCTGAAACCGGTATCTCAACATTATGAATTGATTGGCTTTGAATTTTAGTCGAGAGTATCGCGGGGTATTTCTTGTACATTTTAATTTTTTTCCCTAAAATATCAATGCTGTTTGAAGCTGCATCAATTTTGGCTTTAAGGTTTTGTAGTGTTTCATATCCTATGAGCCCATGGAAGAAATCATGGAAGTCAAATACATGGAAGGTAAAATTTTCCTTTGTCAATTCAGGAAATGGATTAAATGGAACAGAACTATCAATTGGGTGCTTTCCAGAAATGTTTGAGACGTATGTAGGTTTAATTAATTTAATAGGTCTTTTGACAAGTCGAGGGCTTAGGTAATTTTTATTAGCTCCAGTGTCTATGAGAAGCTTTAAGTCGAAGCCGTTTTTAGTGGGAAGCCGTATGTAGGGTATGAAGTTTGCCTGTGTTAAGTTAAGTTTTCTCCCTCCGATACTATTTGAAAATTTAAGTTATCAGAGATGCTGTTTCTTCCGAATTGTTTGAATTTGATGAAGTTTCCTCATGTAATTCAGCCTCTGGAATTTGATTTTCAGTATAATAATTTGAAGGGTTTTCATATGCATAACAGCTTTTATAATCATTATAGTAATTTGTATAATACTCAGGATTTTCATCAAAATCTAACTGTTCTACATTTCGTAATTCCTCAACATGGAACCGTGGTGGCCCATTTTGGTTAAAATTTTGTCTTTGTGGAGGATGGAACGGTGCTCTAGGTACATTCGGAATAAAATAATTATTATTTGTTCGAGGGGTTTGAATTTGTGGTGACCTGTTCATATAATTAACTCTTTGGGTTCTAATAGATGGATCGATATCCATCGGAGTCGGCCTAGGCTGTGGTTTTGGATACAACCTGGGAGCGAACATATTCCTATTGGGAATGGGAAGTCTTGGTATGGAAAATTGACGTAGTACAAATGTATCTCTTGTTGGAGTTGGTTGGTACGCTGGTTTTGGAGGATACGCTGGTGACTGAAAATTAAATGTTCTTTGAGCATTTAGGCCTGCTCTGCTTAAAAAATTTCTCTCCTCAATGGCGGCATCAAAACCTTGTTTTAAAGTTCTGGGTTGCCGAGCTCGCACATTACCCCCTATGGGTTCGCGTAAACCAGCCAAAAATACTTGCGTGCATTTACCTGATGGGTACTAGTGCGGTCTGCTTTCAGGTTTATTTCTACTGTATTAATATTTGTATGATTAATCAGTAAGGAAAGCAAATTTTGCACTTTCCCAAAAAATCTTCAATAGTCCCAGTCTGTTGTAGCTGAAAAAGTTCCCGTGTGAGAGTCACTAGGATCTGTCTTATCGTTGTAATAAGCGATAAGATTATTTTTAATCTCTTCCCAATTTGCGGGAGTTCCATAAATTTCCAACACTCTGTCAGCCTCGCCTGTAATTTTTGCCCTAATTGATTGAATCCAAACATCAAAAAATGGTGTGCCTTCCATGGCTGTTATGAAAGGCGTCAAATTTTCCACAGATTTAATGAACGAATGCAATTTCACTGCATCGCCATTGAAGCAAGGTAGCTCTCGATAGCCTGTGGTGTTTGCATAGCTTTCAGGACTCTTTCTGCTCTGTCAAACATTTCGGCCGTACGATGGTCATTCT